>JAZHRO010000062.1:47847500-48095000 GCA_037157565.1 Thalassia testudinum
TTTTCGTAGTTTAGGGCATTAGTTGAAGTTTGGTATTGTTGATAAATAACAAATGCCTAAGTAATCGATTTTTAATTCTTGTTTTTATAGATAGCATTTAGTTTAGTTTTGCTTGGGACTAGCAAAAGATAAGCATGGGGGTGTGATGTGTACACATTTATTTAGGATAAAATGACTATTTATGCATGTTCCTAGGCTTGTAGATATATCTAATATTGTAAATATTGCATAACATGCATCATTGTGCATTTAGAGTAGATTAATTAAATTGTATATTAATTCACCAATTTTTGGTGGCTAAGGAATAGGGCGATACATCTTTGGGCTTTAGATGGAGAATCAAACTGTACGGATGTAATCAAGGTGATGATCAGAGTCTGATGCCTTCGAAATCACCCTGATAAGATATCTGTAGCATCTTTTACAAGCCATAGAAGACAAAGGGGCAAGGTGATGCAAATCCAAAACTCAAATAGTAAATCCGACCGTACAGATGGATTTGGGTCAAAGGTCGTAGCCCAATGGTGCAAAAATCGATTCAATTCGACATCTGTAGTATCCCCTACAAGCAAAGGAAGATGGACGGCCATGATGGTGCCACATGGTGCCATCACAACCACCCAATGTTACCATTCAGCTTCAAGGCACACCTCCACACATGATCTAGACCATTGGATCTTAATCCAATAGCCAAGAATTCTCCACGTCGCCTATCCTTTCTCTTCACTGCTCTCAACGCATGTCCTGGTCCGTTGGATCAAGATCCAACAGTCGGGATTGGTCCTTCACCACCAGTAGATGGGAAGTCTTTGGGACACAAACACCACCATAGTGCATTGGTCATGTGGTTGGCTCCCAAGGAAGGGATGCAAGATCGAGCTCCAATCCATCCCCCCCAGCATAAGCACAGACTAAATTTGTCCGTGGGATGGAGATCAAAAGGTCGTAAGGCGGCCACGTCGCTCAAGAGCGGATGAGCTCTGATCTGATGTGCGATTAGCGGCGGAGATCGTGCCGTTTGGCACTACGGATCCTTGCAAGTGATTGTTTGCAGTGTGAGTATCATCGTTTTAAGAAATGTGTCGTGTCATAGTACAGTCTACGAAAATTGCTCTACAACATTTAAAATTTGTAAAGTGCTTGAAAACAAAGAATTGAGTCCGAGGTTGTTTGAAGGGAGAAAATATGGAATTCACACACTAATCACAATATAGAAATAATGAGCACAATAATAAGATGTTCAATGAATAAAAAGTATACTCATAAATGTATTCAATTGTAGCACAAGTTATTGGGATAAAAAGAAATCAGCAACTCTAAAAGAATGATGATTTAAATGACCAATTAATCCCTCAAATTAAGCACATCCCACAACATTCATAATCAAATCAATTTTGCTATAGTGGTCTTGAACCACTTAGAACTCAAATAGCCACGTCAGAATAGGAGCTTAAATGTTTCAACAGTGCCAGTGCCAAGGCTAAGTTAGACATCATCAAGGTGCTATAGACGATTAAACCACTCAGAGCACAAGCAAGGCATAAGGCCTCAACAGAGCCAAAGCAAAGATCTCAGAGATGCCAAGTATAGAACACATATGCACACATCTCGAGGATGAACAGTGCAAAACCACCCCCCACCCTCCTCAGATTTCTTCCTCTTCCCTTCTTAAAATTGTGTTACGGATAATCGGGTATATGGGTCAGAGGTCTAGACTCATCGGGCATGAGGTGATCGAGGAGTGTAAGGTAGAGTGCATGGGGTACCTCACCCCCCGTGTGCTTAGGGCAACAAGGCTACATCACGTATTCCCTTTATATCCAGTGAGAGCTTTGAAGACACCCAATGTGGGACTGTTCTCACAGCCCTTCTCTGTGTGCAATGGTTGAAGGAGCCCCATGCAATTGCTGCTACAGTTGGGGTTCTCTTTTTGCTTGAAGTTGCAGGTGGCTTCGTTACTTCTGTTTGCGTTGAATTGGAGCGATAGTGTAGTTGGATGATGATGGAGTACGGTGGTTGATTGCGATGGGATGGCAGTGGCGGTGAAACCTGAAACTCAAGAACATGGGCTAAACACCCCAATCAGCAGGTCTCGAAGCATAGCCATGAGATGGCGAAGATGACGGCAATGTTATTGTGATGTATGGAGTTGTGTACTACTCTATCGAGGTCAAGGAAGATGTACGGCTGTGGGTTTGTTTGAAAGAGGGAGTGAGGGACCAAAAAGCCTAATTAAGTTGGGGCTTTTGGTCAGTGGAGTGTGGAAAATGTTTTGGAGTGGTTGGCGGTGAATGTAGTGGTGTGTAGTGCAGTGGCGACCACGCCTGAGGCATCGCCATCGTTGGAGAAGACGACGAGGTAGGAGGTGATTCAGCGGTGTAGTTGATACATGAAGGTCCTAATCTAAACTAGGGAGAGAGAGAGAGTGAGTGAAGAAACCTAATTACGGACAAAAGGAGGGAGAATTGGCATTGGCTTTGATTGGCTGGCACTAGGGAAGATGAGAACTTCGTTGAGGGAGATGACGAGGAAGATGGGGTCTGGGGGCCTTCGCTTTAGCTTGTGAGAGTCGAAAGAAGCTGAAGAAGTAGGATTAGTCAATTTGACTATTGGCTGCTCTGACAACGGAGTTGAGGAGCATCACCGGAGTCGAGCCGGAGGGCAGTCGGAGAAGGGAAGAATGAAGGTTTCTTGGTCAAACTCGACTAAGGAGAACGGTGGAAGCATGGGGAACTTTTATAGAGCTCAAGAATGAGCTCTAACTGGAAGTTAGGTGCAAAAAGGGCTCAGATTTGGAAGCAAAGAATCCCATGATTTTTGTGGTTTTGCTGGGCCTCAACATAGCGAATTAGAAGCCAAGATCTTGCTCTGATGATTCTTTGCAATGTGAACACCAATCCCACCAAATTTGGTGGGATTTGGAGTTGATTTGATGAGGTTTTGAGATGGTCAAACCTCGCTGATAGGTCGGTTGACCTAACAATGGTGGGAGGGACCTGTCTGTGAAGAAGATGAAGAAGTTAGGGACCTAATTGCAATAATATTGAAAGATAGGGGTTTAAGTGATAGAAATAGAGTTTTAAGGGATTAGATTGCAAACTAGGTCAAGATGAACTTTGATTGGGCCCAAATTTTGGCTTTAAACTAATTTGGACCCAAGGAATCTGTTGGTGAAGTTTGATTTGAGTTTTAATCACGTTTGATTGGATAACTTGCACAAAAGGCCAAATTATGGCAAAATCCTATCTAAAACTCTGTTTAAGGTCAAAATGGGTTCATATGGTCAAACCAAGGATAACAAACCTCTTAGAATATTTTTCTATAAATTTTAGGAGGTTTACATGAATTTTATCTTGACCATAACCTCTTCAATTTAAGTAGGTCTGAAATTAGGGTTTTGTATTCTAATTTGGTTCTCGAAATGCATGAAACCCTATTTCTATCTATGTGGATCCACTCTTTGGACTTTAATGCTCATTTGACCTTTAATTAACCCTTGGGTGACCCTGTGGTTACTTTGCATTTGTGATGTGATGTTAAAACTGCAGATTTAGCCATTTTTATTATTTTCTTCTCAAAATGGATTTACTTGGAATTACTGTCCTCAGGCAATTATTCAGGAGCATTTATCACTTGATTTCTACTAATTCAAGTTAGTTATGGCTAATGATTGTGCTACCATCAGTGATGGACGCATGATCCTACGTGTGATATGCACGATTTGAGCGAGCGATCTAAAGCGTACGATCGACGATCGACGGCTATGAGAGCCCCTCTCCGTGCTAGCTGTTGTTACGTGGAGAAGTATCAGCGGGTGTGTGAGCACGCTGTGCTATGCGGGGGGTATGCTCATGCGGTGCATGTAGGAGCGTGTTGGTTACGTGCATTGAGTGCCCTTTGCATACCAAATGATTTGTCACATACCTTCATGACCCTATATATTCCCCTACACCTTACCACATTCTTCTTCATCCCTTTCTAGTCTCTCCTCATCCTCTTTAGAGCTCAAGAAGCCTCTTGAGCTTGTGTCCCAAGCCTAAGATGCTCCACTAAAGAAAACTAAAAAATTTTTCCTCCCTCTCATATCCATTTATGGAGCACCCATGGCCATCCTGTCACCTTTGTTCTGGAAGTGGATCCCTCAACGACGACACCTTGCCTCGTCCTCCTTCCATTTGAGCTTTGTCCTCCCTCCATCTCCATTCTCCCTCTTCCCGACATCATTCGACTTACTCATCCTTGAAGCAACCGACGAAGAAGATTTTTCTCACCTCTTTCTATCTTTTACTGCATTTATAGTTAGATTTATTTTCCCATATTATATTTTGATAATCAGACACCTACCTAATCATTTAGTTGGAATTATTCTCTTTCTACCTCTCTTTCTTTCTCTCTCTCTCTCTTTATCTCTTTAATTTTTCGCAACTAGAGTAGAGCAGCATAGAAATTATTCTGATTTGATCCCTTAATAGAAAAAAATTACTGATGTACACACATCTATTTAGCCTAAAATGCCTATTTATACATGTTCCTAGGTCTATAATTGCATCATGCATTATAAATACTGCATAACTGTCGGCACTCGAATAGATTGTGTTAATATGGTGAAATTATCATTGAAGTGAGTATAGTGGTTACCCTGAATCGAGCCTAACCATCTTTTTACAAAATTTTTAACTTGGCCTACTTAATTTTATCTTGGTCACTTTTAGGCTTAGGGTCGATCTCAGGGAGGCGGGGATTAAAGGTGAAGAAGTTTCTACGCCTTACCTAAAACGTATCTCTTCTGTACGTTTATTGTATTTTTGGTTTTTTTTCTATTTAAGATTTTTTGCTGATAATTTTGTCCTTGAGGTACATCCTCAAAATCAGGTCCTTGGCTTCGAGCCAAATTGTTCTTGGCTTTGAGCCAAATTAGGGTTTCCAAAAAAAAACTGGTCTTGCTATTCGCATGACCGAGTACCTGCAAGACAAGGATTATCTTTTCTCTTTTACTCTTTTTTTTAAATCTTTTTAATAGTAGGAAATACAAGAGAAATAGAAACTAGATAGGTTGCTTGTAAAGAAATAAATATAATCTATATATATATACAGATATATATATATATATTATATAGGGGTGGGGGTGGAGGTGGAAATGGCGTGTAGCACAGTGTCGAGTTGGTCCACGTCTAGTAAGACGCAACCAACAGGACAAAGTGCCGCGTGGAGTGTAGGATGGATGTGTGGGAGTGTGTGCGGAGGCGCTTTCTCTACACGGGTATCGGGGAATATCAGCAACTGGTGCAGATATTCCAGCGATATAACGCGTGGAGTGACAAGTGCGTATGGATGAAGGTAGGTGATATGTATGTAAATATATATATATATATATATATATATATATAGATGTATATATGTATATATATATAAATAGTGTTGTAACTATATAGGTGTATATGTAGTTATATATATATAAATATATATAGATATGTAAATATATATATAGGTATATATATATCTATATTTATAACTAGATATATATGTATATATATTTAACTATATAGAAATAGATATCTAAATATATATAGTAATATATGTATATAGATATACATATATGTATATATATATGTATATGTATGTATATATATATATGTATATATACTTATATTTAGTTGTACAGGTATTAATATGTATATATATATATAAATATATATGTATAAGTATGTATAAGGGTGTACAAGTGAGTGTGAGTGTACAAGTGCAGGTGTATACGAGTGTGGTGTGTGTGTGTCTGCTGGAGAGTGTGAGAGAGAGAGAGTGCTGGAGAGTTTAAGACATCTGGTAGCCGCAGGCATCGTCTGGTGGTGTGCAGGTGCAGGCGCGCAAGGGGCTACGCACAGGCACTGAAGTGAGTGCGCGGTCCTTGCGTCATGCGCAGGCTGATGCGGGAGCACAGCGTAGCGTGCTGCGGGTTGGAGCGGGTGTGGGTGCAGACACGGGCACGGGCGCTGGCGTTGACGCGGGCGTTACGCTAAATGGCTGGAGGCGGTAACGGTGAGGAGAGAGAGCGTGCGGTGACCAGATAAGTGAGAAACTCTCCGGTCACCGCACTGTAGCTACAGTGTCGCGCTAAGAGGCATGAATAGTAGCTACAGTGCCGCGCGCAAGGGACAACCGGTTGCGGCTGGTTCTGCGTGCGCGGGCACATTGGAAGGTGCTTGCACGCGCAGGAAGGGGCTGCAGATGGTGTTGGCATGCGCATGGGCACTTACGCGGCTGCTGGAGGCCACTGCTGCTGCTGCTGGAGCTCTGGAGCTTGGAGCTTCGGCAATGGCAGGAAGGGCTTCAGCGATGGAAACAGGAAATGAAACCACCACGCCCACCTGCTCTCCAAGGAGCTGGGCGGTGGTTGAACTCACAGTGGTGGTTGTGGGACCACTGTGAGCCTGCTCCTACCCGCAGTGTGTCTCTTTAGTGGAAGAGCTACTGCGTATGGAGGGGAGAGGGGAGGAAGATGGCCTGGACGAAGGTGGCTGCTGGTGTGTTCCTGGCTCTCTTTGCAAGGCAGAGGGCAGGGCTTTTTAAAGAAGGAGAAGCCTGCCACAGCCATGCTCTGGCAGAACAAGTTCAGCCATGTAGTTGGCAGAGGAATGGCACGAAGATGTGCATGCCCATGCCTTGAGCCGTGCGAAGGAGAAGAAATTCAAAGTCAAAATAAAAAAATGAAGAAGGTGAAATTGCGAGGCAGCACTTGAAGAAGTTGTTATTTACATGGTCAATTATTTGCATTATCCTCCCCTCTCAAATAAATGCATGCATGTGTCAATTTTACAAATGCAACTGTGGCTACCTAATATGCAATGGCAGTGCTAGGAAATAACACAAGATGGCATATATGTTGGTGTATTTTTGCTGTGCAATCAAACCCACATGCCTATCTTTTGCTTGTCCCTAGCAAAACATTTTGTATTGTATTTAGAAATGATCTTAAGCTAAAGATTTTCTTCTGAGGCGACATGGGTGTGTTTATTTATTGGATATTGTGAGAACCAATTGCAAAGAAGACTACAGGTACTTTAAGTCTTATGTGACATAGACCATCTCTCGACTAACCTGGACTCTTGATATTTAAACCTTAAGTACAATTTCCAGGACTCAGGAGGATTTTGCCTTACTCGAGAGCTCAAGAGATTATGGCTTGTGCATAGTGAAGGATCAAGACTGACCAGATGAACATTAAGACTCAAGTCCAGGCTTTCACGAATCTTTAAGTGCAGGTTGGTCCCAGTTTCAGCTCATGTCTTCAGATTGACCCTTAAAAAGTTGACAGAAAACTCAACCCTCATTTTTTCTTTTGTGGCTCAAAGAATATATGGTAGACATAGGGTATTTGTAACTTTGCTCTGAAACATTTTGAGGGAGAAGAATTTACAGACATTTGCGAGATATATTGACTTATTTGCATAGTTTTTTTTTTTTTTGGAAACAAGAGTTAGTATATCTCTTACAACATTATTTGGAGGAGCACACTTTTCCTTTGGTGGGAGAGTTCCTTTTTGGTGGAAAGGGTTTCTCCTAGACACAAGACTAAAGCTTGGGATAAAAAGTCTACCTGCACGCACAGGTAAGCACTCCACCTTCCCTAATGAACACTAGGGTTGGATCTTATGTTCACCTGGTCTTTCTTGATATGTGTAGTATGAACCAAGATTACTTAGGCTCTCGAGTAGAAGCAAACCAACGGATCCTGTACTGATGTCTCAGGTACAAGAATACATCCTTAGTTAGGAGAAATTTTGATCTATCTTGTCAATGCTCAAGTGAATTAAGCCGAGCCTGAGCGAATCAAGCTTCTGTGGCCTGGAAAGTCTTCAAAACAGTGGTTGAATATCCATAAACACTTATTGTACTTTTGTTTCAGCCTTCAAATCATTACTAAACACCCTTTTTTTTTATGTACATATTTATATATGGATGGAAGATGCATGATACCATATAATACTCAGATCCTATGGATGCCTATCCACCCCCCCATGCCAAACAATGCTATGCCCTCATATGCATGCAGGGTAGGGTAGAGGAAGGTCCAAAGATCGGGAAACGAGAGCTGAGGTGCAGGGTATATAGTAGGGTGCTAGGGTGGGTGGATGGTGGGTGGTGAAGTGAAAAGGTGCGAAGTGAAGTGGATGTGACAGTGGAGTGCTGCTGGGGTGCCTCCCAATGAGCGCTGAATTTAATGTCCCCAGCTGGACTCAGAATGAGGCACAAAATTAGTTACCCTCCAGCAGGGCAACAGTTTCTCCAACGGGGGCAGGTTCATGAGTAAGATAAGGTTTTAAACGCTACCCATTGACCGTAAATTTATGCCCAGATTTGGGATCTTCAATTTTAACAGCCCCGTTGGGAAATGGTCTCTAGACCAGGAAGGGACCAGTCCATTTGGACTTCAATTTCCCTGGAAAGAATTTGAGTCGGGCATTGTAAAGCCAAACTTGCTGAGATGGCTCAAATTCCTTCCATCGAATTTGGCTGTCGTGAAAAGCCTTAGTGCATTGCTTGAAAGTTAAGGCAGATTCATAGGCTTCACGACGGAGCTCTTCCGGCTCTTGGAGTTGGAGTTTCCTTTCTCGACCACACAGGTCTGGGTCGAGGTTACATTGGTGAACCGCCCAATAAGCGTAGTGCTCTAGCTCCACGGGCAAATGATAAGGCTTCCCGTAAATGATTCTATAAGGAGACATACCTAGGGGAGCCTTGAAGGTAGTCCGATACACCCAAAGTGCGTCAATCAGCTTGTCGGACTAATCCTTACGGTCAGGCCTAACTATTTTCTGGAGAATTTGCTTGATTTGTTAGTTCGACACCTCAGCCTGGCCGTTCGTCTGAGGATGATACGGAGATGCGATACGATGGTGGACTCCATATTTCCTCAGAAGTGCTCGAAAAGAAGCATGGGTAAAGTGGCTTCCTCCATCCGAGATAATGGCTTGAGGGATCCCAAAGTGTGCAAAAATGTGGTCTTTGACAAATCGAGTGGATATGACATGGTCAGCATGGCGTGTGGGAATAGCCTTGATCCATTTCGAAACATAATCAACAGCTACGAGGATGTATTCGAAGCCGTTGGAAGGAGGAAAGGAACCCATGAAATCGATTCCCCAAATGTCAAAAATTTCAGCAGCTAGGATGGGTTGCAAGGGCATCATGTCACGACATGACATTGACCCTAACGACTAGCACCTAGTGCAATGTTTAGCATAATTGTGTGCATCCTGGTGAAGGGAGGGCCAAAAGAACCCGCACTGCAACACCTTGGCTGCAGTTTTCCTCCCAGAGAAATGGCCTCCGCAAGCCTAATCGTGGTAGAAGGATAGCACACTGGGGAATTCACTGTCAAGAATATAGTGACGGATGATCTGATCAGCACCTATTCGAAAAAGAAGTGGATTATCCCAGAAATAATACTTTGCTTCTGCAATGAGACGCTCATGCTGGTTTTTAGGCCAGCCATGTGGAAGGGAACCAGAAGCAAGGTAATTGGCAATGTCGGCATACCAAGGTCCACTTGCCACATTAATTGCCAATAGGTGCTCATCGGGAAAAATCTCATTGATCGGCAAAGTAAGTCCAATGTGGTCAGGGTCCAATCTAGAGAGATGATCAGCCACAACATTCTGGGCTCCGACCTTATCACGGATCTCAATGTCAAATTCTTGGAGCAAAATGATCTAACGAATCAGTCTAGGCTTGGCATCCTTCTTGTGCATGAGATGGTGAATGGCCGTGTGGTCAGTGAAAACAATAACATGCGAGCCCAGAAGGTAAGAGTGAAATTTCTCCAGCCCAAAGACGACCGCCAGTAGTTCTTTCTCAGTGGTTGTATAATTACGCTGGGCCTCGTCCAACGTCTTACTGGTGTAGTACACCACGAAGGGGTGTCTATCGCGTCTTTGTCCCAGGATGGCTTCAATTGCAAGGTCGGAAGTGTCACACATGAGTTCAAAGTTGAGGGACCAATCAGGTGGCTGGAGAACAGGGGCCTTGGTGACAGCATCACGCAGCTGCGTGAATGCTCGTATGCAGTCGGGGCCCATATCAAAGGGTACGTCGGTCGATAGGAGATGAGTTAAAGGTCGAGAAATCTTGAAGTCTTTGATGAATCTCCTATAGAAACCGACGTGTCCCAAGAAGGAGTAGATTTGTTTAACAGAGCCAGGCATAGGTAAATTAGTAATTACATCAAGCTTAGCTCTGTCAACCTCGATACCCCTATCGGAGGTGATATGCCCGAGAACAATTCCCTCGTGTACCATAAAATGACATTTTTCTCAGGAAAGCATGAGGTTCACATCACTACATCTCCTAAGGATATGGGTCAGGTTGGCTAGACAGTCGTCAAAAGAGGGTACAAAGATCAAAAAGTCATCCATGAAAACCTTGAGAAAGTCACCCACCATGTCATGGAATATCGCCAGCATACATCTCTGGAAAGTTGCTGGCATGTTACAAAGTTCGAACGGCATCCTTTGAAATGCAAAGGTGCCGAAGAGGCAGGTAAAGGTGGTTTTCTCTTGGTCCCTGGGGTCAATTGCCACCTGGTTATATCCAGAGAATCCATCCAGGAAATAGAAACATTTATTTCCCGCTAACCACTCCAAGATTTGGTCAATGAAAGGTAGCGGAAAGTGATCTTTCTTAGTTGTAGCATTCAGTTTCCTATAATCTACACACACTCTCCAAGATGTAGGAGTGCGTGTAGGGATGGATTTGCCCATGTCATTGACACGGATGGTGAGTCCAGCCTTTTTGGGCACGACGTGAATTGGACTCACCCAGGGGCTATTACTGATCGGGTAGATTATATCCGCATCCAGCCACTTAATAATTTCCTTTTCAACGACCTCCCACATGTTAAGTTGAGACGTCGCTGCATCTCGCGGGAAGGTCGAGCCTCCTCCTCCGTATATATACAGTGAGTGAAATAGGAGGGGCTAATGCTAGTTAAGTCTGATAATGACCATCCAATGGCTGCCTTGTGTTCCATAAGGACCTTTGTTAGTTTGCACTCTTACTCCCTGGTCAATTTTGAACTAATGATTACGAGGAGCATTTCATTTGGTCCCAAGAAAACATACTTAAGCGAATCAGGCAACTCTTTTAGCTCGGGAGTGGATGGTGAGAGATCTGGCATTTCTTGGGACGAGAGTGCCCCAAGCGAATCAGAAGAAAACAAGTCAGGAGGAAGAAGTTGGCCCTCAGTTTGGCCAAGAAGAGGGGCATCTTGGATAGATGGATCCAAAAAGGGATAGCCCCAGTGAGTAGTATGTGGGCTCAAGGTCCCAGTGTGGAGTTGCAATTCCGCCTGATTTGGTGGGAAAGAAAGGGCAATCTGGTCTTCAAGAGTGTGGACCGGCGATGAGTAGCCCGAATATGACTCAGACCACGAGGTATGGGAAGCGGAGAAAACCTCATCAGAAGTCTGGTCAGGAGAAGGTACGGGAAAAGGGAGGGATGGGGGAACATCACAATATGTGTTGGTCAGGCAGTCGTCCGTGTTTAAAGGCAATCCACAGCAGTCAGAATAGGTCCCTATTAGTCCGATACACGCACTGACGACCATGTCCTCGTCAGATGTGTCATCCTTGATGCAATCGCAATCAAAGTTCTTGGCTGCCTTGAAGATGTTAAGCTTGAGCTTCTCAGATCCAACAACAATCTCAATACAGCCCGACTCACAGTCGATATGGGCGCGGGCTGTGGCCAAGAAAGGTCATCCAAGGATGATCGGACAATCAGAAAGTGAGCTAGGAACTTCCATATCCAAAACAAGAAAGTCAACAAGAAAACAGAGACTGTTGACCCTAACCACCACGTCTTCCACCACACCCTTTGGTCTTTTGACAGAATGATTTGCCAACTATAACGTGACAGGGGTGGGTTTCGGATTTCCTAAGGCAAATTTCTCGAGCATGATGGTTGGTATAAGATTGATGGAAGATCCTAGATCAAGCAGGGCACGGTTAAAATTGCAGCCTTGGATGCTACAGGAAATAAGCGGTGTGCCCGGATCTTTCTGCTTTGGTGGTAGATTTGACAGTATAGCAGAACTCGCATGAGGCGAGAGAACCACCGGATTCTTTATTTTCTTTGACTGTCGCTTGGGTGTAGTGTAGTCTTTGAAAAATCGGGCGACAGTAGGTATGTGGTCGATAGCCTCTAACAGGGGTACCTTGATTTCAACATCCCTGAATAAATTACACAGGTTATCAAAGGCCTGCGTATCCTTTTTCTTGCCTTTTGGCTCCCTTAGTAGAGCCTCAGGGAATGGGATCGATTCTAGCACTAATTTGGGTGTATTGTCCTCTCGCGAATGCGGTGCGCATCTCGAGTGAGAGGGCGACGAAAAAGATGGGCCAAGATCAGGTCGAGGCGGATCGACGGTTTGCTTACCGCTCCTCGTAGTAATCGCATTGGACGTTGCAGGTCCAGTGGGATCATAAGGCGGAGGAGGGTTCACAATAGGGACATAAGGGTGAGGTGCAGTTGCTGCGGGATTAGCCTGAAATCCCGGAGGAACGCTCGGTGCTTGCAGAATCTGATGAACCTACCCTTGAGAAGGTCATACCTGTGATTGAGGGCCACGGGGTACGAAATTTTGCGGGTTGGGAATAGGTTGGGCTGGAAGAGTGCCCTGAGATCGAGTGGCCATGCGTAGTTGATTGATCTCAGCATTCTGCTGCGCCAATTGGTGCTGAGGAGAGGTCATGTTCTCTTCATGGCTCTTTGACATTTCCATCATCATTCGCATCAGTTTATCAAGAGGACTTGATGCGTGTTCTATTTGCGGTATGCAAGGACCTGATGACGGATTTACCACAGGATTAGACTGGGCCATTGGGATGACGGGTGCGGACTGTCGCATTGGCCCACCCGTGGGGTTTTGGCGTTGTGAGTTGCTCGACCATGCGAAGTTCGGATGATTTCGCCACCCTGGGTTATAAGTGGCAGAGAACGGGTTGTTCCCCAGTGCGCAAGCGTCTTCTAAGCCAGAAGACGAGTCTGCATGCAAATATGCATCCAAGAACACAGAGGCTTGGTCCTCCGTGTCAAAATACTGGCTTGCAGAAGCCAGATCCACATGACTTACTGAATCGCTTGGCACGACACTCGGTAAGGAAGATCTCACGGGGTTTCTGGAGATAAGCCTGGTGTTGGAAGAATTAGGATTGTGACGAAGTGCTAAGGTGGGGGTGTTTGCCATAGAATGGGCGGGATTGGCCAGAAGCTCGTTCAGCTTCTTGTGCATGATGGGGACTTCATCCAATTTTTGTGTGATAAGGTTAAGATCAGTGGATGAGTGGGAGGATCCCGTGTCAACTTCGTGAACATTACGGGGTAGACTGGTATGATTAAAGGCGACAATGGAGGCATTGTTCATTGAGTTTTTGCTCATGTTTTCAAATAATTCGAATGCTCCATTCTTGTCTTTATTCATGAAATTCCCTCTGCAGGAAGCATCTGCAATCTGCTTCAAAGTCTCATTTAGCCCATAATAGAAAATCTAGGCTATATGTCACTTAGGCAGACCGTGGTGCTGACACTTCCAGAGGAGGTTGTTATACCTCTCCCAAGTCTCATGAAACTGTTCGCCGTTTTGTTGTGTAAAGGAAGTTATAGCACGGTGAAGTACGTTGGGGGAAGAATTTCTTGAGAAATGCTATTCGCATCTCTTCCCAAGAATGGATGGTTCTCCTAAGGGTGCGTAACCATTGCGATGCTTTATCCCGCAATGAAAATGGGAACATTTTCATGAGGACAATTGATAACCCGATGTTTCTTGGTTTAACCGTTTCAGCCAATTGGGTTAGGTCTTTCAAATGGAGAAAAGGATTTTCACTTGCAAGACCATGGAAGTGGAAATTAATTAGGCCAATTATGCTGGGTTTCAATTCAAAATCGTCCCCGCCCATGGGGACCCAAATTTTTCCTATGGTCTCTATAGCAGTGGGATTTTGATAAGAGCTAAGAGACCTAGGCTCCTCCCATTCAGGAGGGTTCTGCATTTCCTCCAAGGTTTCCTTAATGGCTTCAATCTGTTCATTGTACATTTCCATTTGGGCTTGGAGGCGAGTTATGGGGTCCATGGCTCCGCCACCTGGTGGGTTTTGAGGGCGGTTTCCTCCCTCGGGATTTGGGGGTGGGCGTGCAGCCATGTTTATGGAGGAGGATGATGATTCGATTTTTGTCCTTCTAAAATTATCAGACAATTCAAACAATTCAAGGTTTTATGACCTCCTCCCAAACATGCACTACCGCAGGAAGAATTGGGAGGATAAGAAGGGAAAAGGATTTAAGGTTTTATGACCTCCTCCCAAACATGCACTACCGCAGGAAGAATTGGGAGGATAAGAAGGGAAAAGGAGATGAGAGAAATGATGCCGCAAAGGTACACTTGATGACAAACTAAGGCAATCAAAGTCCTAACCTCTACAGTGTGCCTTTAGACCTAAAGATCTAAGTTACCTACTATCACAACCTACGGAACCAAATGCGAGCACCACGGAACCACCGGGCCAGATTGAAAGGCCGTTTGCCCCAGTCTTAGACACCTGATAGCACGTGGGAACCCTCACCAGCATGCAGGCGCTACACATAGGTAGTTAAACCTCCAATCCTTAATACGGGTCAAGTTGCTACCAGTTTTAATTAGAGGATTAGGATCAAGTGCTTTTGGAATGTGAAGGGTGTTGTTTACGGGTAATGCCTAAGTGCATTATTTTTAGAAAGTATGTAAACCAAGCATGCAATGGGGAAATCTCCTCGAATTGAAGTTTTAGTTGGTGAATGATTTTTAAAATTTCAGCCTTAAGTAGTATGGATTTTAAGATTTCAGCCTTAAGTAGTATGGATTTTAAGATTTCGCTGAGTTACCAATTCAACCAATCTCCAGGTTTTTGAGAAAATACAAGTTCTTCTATGCCCAACAAACCCTTCTTCAATGTGAGTTAGTTAATGCATGCTAAAAATGCACTGGGCTTCCTTAGGTGGAAATTTCTATGTGTGGATGCACGAGTCAATTTTAGATTAGTGTGAAAGGGAGCCAAAGCACTTCAATTCAAGTGCTCCCAATCACCAAAATAATGTTCCACACACAAGGCTCAACCACAAGATAATGTAAAGGGAAAATCAAAATGTTGGGGTTGAAGTATTCGGGATCAAATCTAAGGCATGTGAAAGGTCGTGGTGGGGTTGGAATCAACTCAATTCCAAGTCTCCTCATCAAAAATGTGATCCCGAATTGTGGATAAATGAGACAAGGAGGGATGGCAATCAATTTATTTAATTTTGCCTCAAAGAATACTTCACACGACGAAAGATTCAAGAATCAAGATTCTTGGATCTTCGTTATGCGAAGTTTGGCAGGAAATCCTAGGGTGGTGGGAATGATGGCAAACAATCAAGAAAGTGATTTTTAATCCACTTGCCCCAAGAAATCCCAAGGAGTTTTTTTTTTAGGTTGTTTTTATTATGGTAACAAGTTGACCTAAGTTGCTACGAGAGAGACCTACCTTTTCAGCAATGTGGGTGAAGCTCCAGTGCGGCACCGGCGACTTCACGCTCTCGTTCCACCTTGGATCTACCCATGTCTTCGACTTTCTCTGCTTGCCTCCTCCTTGCAACTGGTTTTCCTGCACACCAACAAACAAAAACACTTGTGAAGAGAAGGGTGTGAGAAGAGAAAATTAAAGGAATGGAGTAGAAACTTACCTTAATGCGTACTTCCCTGGTAACGGCGCCAGAAAAAGGATGTGTCGGGACTCGAATAGGTTGTGTTAATATGGTGAAATTATCGTTGAAGTGAGTATAGTGGTTAACCTAAATCGAGCCTAACCATTTTTTTACAAAATTTTTAACTTGGCCTACTTAATTTTATCTTGGTCACTTTTAGGCCCAGGGTCGATCTCAGGGAGGCGGGGATTAAAGGTGAAGAAGTTTCTATGCCTTACCTAAAATGTATCTCTTCCGTACGTTTATTTTATCTTTTATTTTTTTTCTATTTAAGATTTTTTGCTGATAATTTTGTCCTTGAGGTACATCCTCAAAATCAGGTCCTTGGCTTAGAGCCAAATTGTTCTTGCCTTTGAGCCAAATTAGGGTTTCCAAAAAAAAAACTGGTCTTGCTATTCGCAAGACCGAGTACCTACAAGACAAGGATTATCTTTTCTCTTTTACTTTTTTTTTTTTAAATCTTTTCAATAGCTAGAAATACAAGAGAAATAGAAACTAGATAGGTTGCTTGTAAAGAAATAAATATAGTCTATATATATATACAGATATATATATATATATATATTATATAGGGGTGGGGGTGGAGGTGGAAATGACGTGTAGCATAGTGTCGAGTTGGTCCACGTCTAGTAAGACACAACCAACAGGACAAAGTGCCACGTTGAGTGTAGGATGGATGTGTGGGAGTGTGTGAGGAGGCACTTTCTTTATGCGGGTATTGGGGAATATCAGCAATTGGTGCAGATATTCCCGCGATATAACGCGTGGTGGAGTGACTAGTGAGTATGGATGAAGGTAGGTGATATGTATGTAAATATATATATATATATATATAGATGTATATATGTATATATATATATGTGTGTATATATATAGATAGGTTTGTAACTATATAGGTGTATATATATATATATATATATATAGATATGTAAATATATATATGGTATATATATATCTATATTTATAACTGGATATATATGTATATATATTTAACTATATAGATATAGATATATTGATATATATATATGTATATATGTATGTATATATGTATAAATATATGTATATATATATATGTATATGTATGTATATATATGTATATATACTTATATTTAGTTGTATAGGTATTAATATGTATATATATATATATATAAATATATAAATATATATGTATAAGTATGTATAAGGGTGTACAAGTGAGTGTGAGTGTACAAGTGTGGGTCTGTATGAGTGTGGTGTGTGTCTGCTGGAGAGTTTAAGACGTCTGGTAGCCACGAGCTTCGTCTGGTGGCGCAGGTGCGCACGTAGGCGTAGGCACGCAAGGGGCTACGCGTAGGCGCTGGAGTGAGCGCACGGTCCTTGCGTCGCGCGCAGGCTGGTGCGGGAGCGCAGCACAGCGCTCTGCGGGCTAGAGCGGGTGCGGGTGCAGACGCGGGCGCAGGTGCTGGAGCAAACGCTAGCGTTGACGTGGGCGTTGCGCTGACTGGCTAGAGGCGGTAGCGGCGAGGAGAGAGAGTGCGTGGTGACCGGATAAGTGAGAAACTCTCCGATCACCGCACTGTAGCTACAGTGTCGCGCTGAGAGGCGTGAACAGTAGCTACAGTGCTGCACGTGTGGGACAACTGGTTGCGGCCAGTTCTACATGTGCGGGTGCGCTGGAAGGCACCTGCACATGCAGGAAGGGGCTGCGGACAGTGCTGGTGTGCACGTGGGTGCTTGCGCGGCTGCTGGAGGCCACTGCTGCTGCTGCTGGAGCTCTGGAGCTTGGAGCTTCAGCAATGGCGGGAAGGGCTTCAGCAATGGAAATAGGGAATGAAACCACCACGCCCCCTGCTCTCCGAGGAGCTGGGCGGTGGTGGAACTCACAGTGGTGGTCGTGGGACCACTGTGAGCCTGCTTCTGCCCGCAGTGTGTCTCTTCAGTGGAAGAGCTACTGTGTATGGAGGGGAGAGGGGAGGAAGATGGCCTGGACGAAGGTGGCTGCTGGTGTGTTCCAGGCTCTCTTTGCAAGGGAGAGGGCAGGGCTTTTTAAAGAAGGAGAAGCTTGCCACAACCATGCTCTGGCAGAACAAGTTTAGCCATGCAGTTGGCAGAGGAAAGGTGCGAAGATGTGCATGCCCATGCCCTGAGCCACGCGAAGGAGAAGAAATTCAAAGTCAAAATAAAAAAATGAAGAAGGTGAAATTGCGAGGTAGCACTTGAAGAAGTTATTTACATGGCAAATTATTTGCATTATCCTCCCCTCTCAATTAAATGCATGCATGTGTCAATTTTACAAATGCAACTATGGCTACCTAATATGCAATGGCAGTGCTAGGAAATAACACAAGATGGCATATTTATTGGTGTATTTTTGCTGTGCAATCAATAACATGCATCATCTTGCATTTAGATGAGTTTGTACAAATTATAGGTTAATTTTCCCTTTTTGTGGTCAGGGGATAGGCCAATATTTATCAGGGCCTCAGATTGAAGATCCGACTGTACGGATTTGATCAGGGCGATGATCGGAGTCCAAAACCTCCAAGGTCGCCTCGATCGGATTTCCGTAGCATCAGATATACCTCGAGAAAGATTAGAGGACAAAGGCCAAGGTGGTTTAAAATTAGTATCTCAGATGACAAATCCAACTACACGGATTGGTTCGGATTGATGATCGCAGCCCAACGGTGTGAAAATTGATTCAATCTGACGTTCATGGCACCACGTATGAGCAAAAGAAGATGGATGGCTCTGATGATGCCACATGGCACCATCAGAACTATCCGAGGTTCCCTGCCCACTCTCTATAGTGATTCCAATGCATGTTTTGGACCGTTGGATCACCATCCAACAGCCCAGCGGCTGCCACGTAGCCCAGCAACCGTGCCTCAGTTTTGAAGGGGCATAGTCTCACATAATCTCGACTGTTGGATGCCCATCCAACAGTCGAGATCTTACACCATGATTTTCCTCCGCGTGACATTCCAGTAGCATAGTGCAACGGTCGGCCGTGTTGCTCGCAACCAACAGGTGTGGGTTCGAAACACCTCGTGCCTCAAATCTGTAGTGCGGGCAAGCACGACTATAATTCTACCACTCAATCGCAATCGAGCGGCAGCGGCGGGTGCGACGTGGTGTCCTATCGTGCACCAATTGGAGTGTGCTGCATGCACATAATGACTCATGATCATATGCGCAATCGGATGCATGAGTGGCAATAGCAAAAGACGAAGTGGCTTCGGGCTCTTTTGACCATCCGATCAAGCGATCAAATAGTTGATAGCACTTGAGCGTGATGAAGAGGCAACGGCTGAAGTCGGATGGGCGCACAACGTGGTTTCATGTGGTGTGTCGGATCGCGATCACATGACCCTCCTTGCACACATGCTTTAGCAATGTGTGGGATTTAGCGATGTGCGTAAACGTCACTAAAGACCCTGCCATAATTTCAAGCCTTTAAATGACCTTTTTGCCCCCATGTATGCAACTATATAAAGGCCCTACATGCCCTCCTTATTCTCCATCCCTTCTCTTCTTCTCTCACCCCCTCCAAAGCTCTACGAGCTAGTCCCATGCCTAGGATGCTCCATTAGAGCTAGAGTAAAATAATTTTCCATCTTCTTACCTCCTTCGTGGAGGATCCTGTGGTTGTCCTCTCACCGTCGTTTAGGAAGCGGATCCCACTAAGATGTCGCCCTGCTTTGTTCTCCATCCTCCAACTTCGTCCTCCTTCATTCAGCATGTCACCACCCTCGTCTGGGTGCTTCATCAACGTGGCTCGTCCTCCAAGCAGCCGTCGAGGAGGATAACTTCTCACCCCCTTCTCTTTTTATCGCTTTCTAGTGCATATTTCCACCTTTCTAGTGTAGCGATTAGATGTAATGAACATAATTATGTGGTTATGAAATATTGGTTCTCTTTCTCTCACTTTCTCTCTTTTCTATTATTTATTCTTTAAGTAGAATAGCTAGTAGATTAATGTCAACCAGCTAATCTACTTTCGTGACAATAATTCCAATGTAATTTTTGATCAAACGTTCGCCCCCCTGTGTTTGACCTAGGACTCACCAAAGTTTTGGTTAAGTTATCTATTTGATGAATATTTACGTGACTACAATGACGGGTTTTTAAACTCAAATCTCTTAGCGTAGAAATCATGCTCAACATTTTGGCGCCGTTGCTGGGGAGGCAACGTTCTTTGATTTCCTGCATTTTTTCCCCTTACCTAACTTTTATCTCACTTTTTTTTCCAATCTTGCTATGATTGCAGGTACTCTTCAGAGGCGAGCCAGAGCGGTTAGATTGGAGAAAAGTGCAGATGAAGGTTCTGTAAGTATATACCCACCTCTCACCCACTAGTTTTCATTCCACCACATAATAACGCAAACCCTAACTAACCTAGGAGCTTGCATAAACCGTAGGCTACAAATTGGTTGTTTGTTTGCCACTTCCACTCACCTCACCCATGCATATATATTTTTTTAAAAACAATCTGATTGTGGGATTTATTTAAACTTACACATTATATACACCCACAGAGGTATACGACCTCTTCTGATTTCAATCACTTAACTGGGAATATAACCTAAGAACCTGGTACACCTGCACCACTTATACAAATAAGTGATTAGAAATCTGATTAGGCTAATCACTTTGTGTGCCTTAATTAGTGGTGCATTGGGCCACTTGTTTGATTTGTTTGAGCCGCACCAGTTAACATAAAACTGATCCATCCAGTAGCTTGCCACATAAGATCCAACTTTTAGGGATTAACCAGGCACTTAACATTCTTTTTAAGTTTCAAAGGAAAACATCTTCACCTATGCTTTCAAAACCTGGTTTCCCAATTGAACTTGATTGAATACACCTAAAGTTGAATCCTAAAAGCTACTAAACAAGGTTGAACCCTAAAAGGCAAATCATCAATTAATCTTATTTGAAAACCATTAGTTGTGCATGCACACACATTGAAACTGATCATTAAGGGAACAACCCAGATAAAGTGCCCTTCACATTCACAAGCAAATTCAAACCTAAGCCTAATTAAAACAAAGTAGACATTGGCCTTAAGGATTGAACTTGCTCTTCGGGACCCAGATCGAGATTATTTTCGATTAATCTGCTTCTACTGGTCAATCTGATGTCTAGTTAAGGGAGCAAAGTCAAACGACTGCGGTTGGGGGTATCAAACGATCCTGAGGCAAAAGCCAAGGGAAGAACCTTCTCCCCAACCTCTCCCTCTAACTAGTTGGATTGACTGGAAAGAAATCAATCAAATCATTCTTTTCATCTCAAGACAGGTTCTAGGAGTCTGTAGATCTTTAGGCTATCCCACTTAAGGACATATTTGATTGTTTGTATTGTAGGGCACCTTTCTTCCTCCAGCTTTACCATGAATCCTTCCTCATCCTACTCGCATTTCCACTCCTATCCTCCTACCACTACTTATTCTAACCAGACTTATTCTCACCCATCTAGTAGTTGGGATAATCTTGATTGGGGATACAATTTCGGACCTCCATGTTTAAGGTATAATCCTGGACACCATGATTTTGATTTTTATCCTTCTTCAAGCTACATTGATTATAGATTACTCCCTTCCTATGAACAACCTAATACGATCTGCAATCAATAAGGATATCTTCATTACAACTCTTACCCTCCCTCAGATTATACTGCATATGGGTCACCACCGCTTTATGAACAATAAGAAATGACCTATTATCAGGGAGGGCTCCAAGAACCTCAATTCCTTGACTCCCCTGGAATGAACCCAAACCCACCCAACCTTGAACCAAACCATTTGGTTTGGGTTAACCAGGCCCAAGAGAAGGAGTTGGCTAACTTAAGGAACACCATTCAATCTTTAGAAGTTGAGACAACACCCTGCACTGAAGAATTGGAGCCTCTGATTTAAATGATTGATGATCTTAACAAGTATTTGTTGGATTGGCTCTAAGATGTTAAGGATAAGGACCCAGGTGAGCTTTTACATGGGAAATTATCAAAATTAAGGATGAGATTTGTGGTTGCTTTAGTTCAATCTTGCGATGATTCCTAGGATGAACCCCCTTCAGGAGAGCCAATGTCAAAACCCTCTCAGGCACCTATAGGGGGGACACATTTTACGAGATCGAGGATGAGCATTTTGGTCTAAAGTAACCAGTTGATTGATTTCTTCACCCGAGATCCCTGAGCCAAGGTATGAGGAAAAGTATGTTTCCATGGACCAAGAAATGATCAATGATTTTGAGACATATATAAATGCAGATCTAGAATTCTTTGATTCTGAAGGTGAAGAATCGTTATGTGAAGTCTTGCCCAAGTTTAAAGGAAATGATTTCAGTGAGACAACTGGGCCTGAGGAATTCGATGAATCATTTAATAGCTTAGTAATTGAGGAAATTGATACTATTGGGGTTAGCTTGAAGGAAACAAATCATATTTTCATGAATGATTTAATTCATAGCCCCATTCCTCAATCACAACCCCATGAGCATAATGATGATTTTGCTTTTGAGATCACCAAACCCAAGTCAATTCTGATTCAGCCAAAAATCTTCGACTTGGACAATTTAAATGGGGTGCAAAATATGCAAGAGGTCCCGGAATTTGAAATTATGATTATGGAGGATAGGAATTGGGAAACGAAAATTTGGGAAGTCGATTTCTGGGGAAGCATAATTCTGTGTCTAAGGGTTCCTATTTGCTTGAAACCACCAACCTTCTACCAAGACCTTATGACATTTTTGATTCTGAGGATGTGCAACCCAAGCACAAATTCATTGATTATCTTTTTTATCTTGATTTTCCTATTGTCTGACTTTTTGGACTTGGGTTGCATCCTAACAAGTCGCAAGCCCGGCCTCGCTTGCTGATGGGAACACCATCATGAGCCATAACTAGCTCAATTTGGTCTGATAAAGTTGATAAAAGCTCCTACTTAACCATCAGAGGGTCATATAAGCATAATGTTCTATTTTGAGAAGATAAGAAACTAGGGTTATTTCTATAATTTTAACTACATTTCACAAATATATAATAATCTTGAGGGTCATTAATGTCCAATAATCCAAGGGTTAATTAAAGGTCAAATGGTCATTAATGTCCAATAAGAGGGTCCATAAGATAGAAATAGGTTTTCATGCATCTTGAGAATTAATGGACATTTAAAATCCTAAAAACAGACCTGCTTAATTAACTAAGGTTTTGGTCAGGATAAAATTCACCTAAACCTTCTAAAAATCATATAAAAATATTCTATAAGGTTTGGTACCTTTGATTTGGCCACTGGAACCCATTTTGACCTAAAATAGGGTCTCATACGGACAGTTGCCTTAATTTGGGTTTCTACGCAAATTTCCTAGTTAAACTTGCTCAAAACCAAAATTTGACTTCACCATTAGATTTCTTCGGTCCAAATTAGGTTTTTGCCAAAATTTGGGCCCAATCAAAATCTATCTCGACCTAGCTTGGATTTTGGTCCTCTCAAATTTGTTTTCTCTCTTTTAGCCCCTCAGGTTTTGGAAACTTTGCGAAATGCCCCCTAATTTTATCTTTATTCTTTGTAGTTGGGTCCCTACCTCCATGACAAGTGTGAACCCAAAGAGGCCGAGCTTCAATCAAGGATTCCTCCCTGATTTCTTGGTCAATCTCTTCTAAATTTGGAAGGGAGACTCCTGAGGAGATCCTCTTCATTTTGGACCGCATCTCGACCTTTGATTCTTGTCGAAAAGCTTGTGCGAATGCTTGGAAATCCCTAAACCTATACCGCAAAATCCGAGCTCACCAAGCTTGTTTCCAAGCTTGAAGACTCATCCTTATGCCTATAAAAGCTCCCAAGCCCTTCCTCGCCTCCTTAGCGAGCTTTTGGGCCAAAAAGATCCTCTCTTCCCTACCTCCGGCCCACTCCACATTCGTCTTTGGTGACCTTCATCTCCCAGATTCTTCACCAGCCGCCACATACCATAGGCGGCTGGTTTCAAACTCTCCTTTCCTTTCTACACCTCGTAATACCAGCGAGGTGCTCCTTAACCCTCTATCGTCGCTGTTCTACCCCACTGGAGCACCTTCCTTCTCCAGTGCCGACCATACCGTAACCAACATCTCCTCCACTCCTCTTAGTCCAATAGCTAGTTCAATCGATGCCCTAGCATCTACTGATCAGGCCAACAACTTCAACACTCCACTTCGACCATAGACTCGCTCGCTCTGTCGTCATCTTCCCAACGGCCGGCATACCTCCATCGTGGTCGCTACACCGTTACACTCCATCAAATCGACCGCCACCACCCTCAAAAGCTTCACCACATCCACGTGAGCAAAACCCCTCAAGATATTGAGGGGATTGCTTGCCCTAGCCCTCCGCCGAACACCTCCACGAACTTCGACCTTCTCTACCTTTGCCCAGCTCACGCACACACTCGCACCGCACGCCACCGCAACCATCACCTTCGCCAAGACCAAGTGAAGCTCCTGAGCTTCCTAATTGGGGCATAGCTCCCATATTTTGCTTTTCAGGTTCCTCACCAGACCTCCACCACCGCTGCGACTTATCCAACAAAGCCTTCAGTCCTCCGGTCGCAACTCCTCCAGGTCTCACCTCTAGGTGCTGCAGCTCAGTCCTAGGTCCTTCGCAATTGGAGCTTCAGCCATCTACTGCAGCTGCATGAGGAAGATGTGGGAGATTTAGTCCCACATCATAAAGGAAAGAAGCAAAGGAGTGATATAAGTTGCTTTTGCGTTTAGGCCTTATCACCACGACACACTAGGGGTGATGTCCCCGCTTACGCGCTTCCTCACGCTCACTCCTCACCCACTACACCATGCAGGCAGGTCTGGTCCCTGGTCCGATTACCCGATTAGTCAGGTTTGAGAGAAAGAAGAGAAAGGGAAAGAGAGAGTGGGGGGGGTTGCCCTAGGCTATACCCTCTCTACACTTAGTCACTGGGAGGCCCTTCGTGCCTCTATGCTGTGCCTCTCCTTAAGGCTTGAAGAGAAGAAGAGAGGACCTTGAGCCTCTGTTGGTTATGGCGTTTGACTGCCCATTCTGTCGTCTGATACATTGGTTCTGTGGTTCTTAAATTGACAAGTGCTTGATCCAAATAATTGAATAACTTGTGATCTTAACATTGTAGGGTAATTTGGCGATTTAAATCACCATTTTACCCTCTACTTTTGCATATTATTACTTGATTCTACTGATACATCATTTTTGAATGAAATTCTCACTATAAATTGCTTATATTTGTGATTCTATTGTGATCTCTGAGGTTAATTGCTATAATTGCTCCCTGTGTTCGACCTCGAATTTTCTTGACGATCATTCGAGCTATAAATTGTATTTGTTCACATGCTATTTCGGTTATATTGCAACGAAGTGATTTTAAAACCCTGGTTTAGCACGTTAACACTTGCATATTGATCTTAGGTTCTGGGTAATTTTCATCTAAAACCTTAGATACACTCGACTTAGGGGCATGGGTCTGCACCACAATCTGGTCCATATTTATGGACACCTACTGGCAGGTCCTGAGGTGAATCTTTTTCTTTTGATTCTGACCTTCACCTATGAATTCTTTATTTCTTCTTTATTTGTATAGTGTGCCTAGTTGAGGCACTAAATTCAGCATGTATACAGTCTGTTTTTATCTCGGAGCTGACCGGGTAATCATGAAATTCAGGTACTTTCTTCTCTACTCTGCTATTTTTCATGTCATTTAATGCAATGAGGACATTGCATTAGATAGGCATGGGGGATAGATATTCATCTCTGAATCATCTTGTTAGCTCCGTAGATTTTTTTATTTTCTTTTTATTTTTGAAAAAAAATTGAATTAGAAAAAGAGAACTTGGGCATTAGAAATTTGTCAACTTTAGGAAATGATACGTTAGGACCTGAACACTTAGATTCTTCAGGTCTTCGGGTTTAATCAGTCCAGGTGTCCAATAAAATGTGGACTTGATTCTTGAGTCCTTGCCATTTGAAAAATTAGTTCTAATTGATTAAACAAGTTGGGGTGATAAGTACACGACTTATCAACTTGCCTTCTGATTTGAGTGGACTTTAAGTCTAAGCATCTACACACTTTTTGCACTGACTCACTCTTTGGTGATTTTAATGGAAATTGGGTAGCTAATGAACCTTCTAGGGTGGTATGGCTGGCAAGTTGTCGGTAGTAACAACTCATTGGCTGGTTGTCCAAAGCCTAGCCATACGACCATTCACTTTCTGTTACCTTTAGGTAAATCTTAGATCTGAGAAGCCACCTACTTAAAAAAAATAGAAAAATTATCCAAAAGGAAAAAAAAATAAATGGAAAAAAAAAGAAATAAGCCACACTTCATCGCACGAGTATGACTGGCAAGTTGTTAGTGGTAACAGCTCGTTGACCGGTTATCTAGAACCCAGCTTATGAAATGCATGTATAATTCCTAAACACCTAGGAAGAAGCGGGGAAGTAGAATATGATGGGGAGATATACATTGGGTTCACCTTTGTGTTGACCCCATAAAAATAAAATGTAGCAAGAAAGCTATCGGTCAAATAGATACACTTTCAAGGTCACCTAGGGGTGTAGAAACTTGAAGTCCGTTCTAACTGCTGATCAGTGAGTCTATCACATTCACACTAAAAGATGCTTAATACTTAGAGTTCTTTTCGAGTCTTGGGTGGGTTGGGTAGCCATAGAAAGCTGCCCCAAAACTCTAAACCCAAAAAATCTAAAAAAATTAGAAAAGAAGAAAAAGAAAAAAATGCTTTTGCATTTGAATAAGGTGAGGGCTTGGGTGGCCTGTGATGAGAGCCTCATCATGAGCCAGAACTAGCTCATTTTGACCCAATAAAGAAGATAAAAACTCCTACATAACCTAGAAGAAGGCTTAACTGAAGGAATAAGTGCTCTGAGAAGAAAACATGAATTAAAGGGTAAAACTGCAATTTTACCATTGCAGTACATAAACGGGATTTCTCAAAGGCAAAACATAGGTCAAATGGTCTAAATGAGATAAAAAGTGGGTTGAGTCAATCAGAAATGGGTTTATGTGCAATCTAGGAATTAAATGACATTTGGTAACCCTAAAACAGACCCACTTAAATTAACAAGGTTCCGGTCAGGATAAAAATCAAGTAAACCCTCTAAAAATCATGGAAAAATATCCTCTAGGGTTTAGAACACTCAATTTGGCCTTTGGAACCCAGTTTGACCTAGATTAGGGTCCAAGCACATTAATTGACCTAATTTGGGTTTTTACGCAAAATGTTCAGTCAAACGAGGTCAAACCTAAAATCCAACTTCACCATTGGATTCCTTAGGTCCAAATTAGGTTTATACCAAAATTTGGACCTAAGGGAAGGTCATCTTGACCTACTTTGCAATTTAGTACACCCAAATCATAATTTGGTCCCTATCTTTTGAATATCTTTGCAGAGAGCCCCCTAAGTTCCTCGCCACCTTTGCAATCAGGTCCTGCTGCCATTGTTAGGGCAGAACCAATCTTCGGCGAGGTTTAGAGAGGGATTCCTCTCTAATCCCTCAGAGATTCCCTCCCCGAAATGGAAGGGAGATTCTCTGAGGAGTTCCCTTCCTTCTAAACCCAATTACAATATCTGGTGTGAACCCAATCTCTCGTGCGAACGCACGAGAGATTTGGGTATCCACCCTATTTCCATCTCCGGTGAGCCGGCGGAGGTGATTGCGCGATCTCCACGCGCTAGAAGGTTCAGCCAACGCCTATAAAAGGATCCCCAGACCCGGCCGCAGATCCTCAGCTTGATTTTGACGGAGATTCCCCCAAATTTCCCTCTCTCCCATCTCCGACCAAGAGACCCGCAAGCTCCGGTGACCTCCTCCCCTCCTTCTCGTCGCTCTGTTGCCATATCAGCAGCAGAGTCAACTCCGCCTCTTCCTCCCGCGTTGCGCCATACCCAGCGCCCGTGCCCCTGACCTCGTCTTCGTCGCCGCTCCCTCCCTCAGGGTGCTTCTTCCTCGACGACGGTAGTTACGCGTCGTCCACTCCGCTACCTCCCTTCCTTCCAAACCACTCCAGATACCTTCTCCATCTTCCCCTCTCTCTTTTCCCCCTGTTATTTTAGTTAATTGCCCCCCGACAGTGCCTGACCACCTCCACCTTCCTCGCCTCCGACCGATCTCCAGCGAGCCGCTCCCACCACTCCGACCCACCACACAGCTCGCCAACCCTCTCGTAAGCTCCACCTCACCACCAGGAGCAACTTCCGCCCATCCATCATCCTTCTACACCTCCACCACAGTCCCCCGAACAACCCCACACTTCCGGCCATAGGTTGACCTAGGCACGCATGCCTAGGTCATCTTGCAGCCTGCAGCACCATGCACCATCTTCGCCGTGCCATGGCGAAGGGGCCCAGCTAGTCTAATTAGGCCAATAGGCCATGCTTGTGTTTGACAGGTTTCAGCTCCTGCCGCCATTGATGGTCGAAGCAGCTTCAGGTGCAACAGCTCCAGGCGCAGCAGCTCCAGGCTCCAGGCGCAGCAGGCTCTCGCGGGTGTTGCGAAGCGATCAGGGCCTGCAAGGCACGCTGCGAAGCTCCCAGCCTTGGAAATTTCACGAGGACTCCTCTGTGGGGGTGCGCGAAATTGGGGCGGGCCAGATAGTCCCACATCGGCGAAACGCAACGCGCAGGTATGGTTTAAATTATTTTTGTGTTTTATGCTTACCGCCTCCGAAAGCACAGGGGTGAGGTCCCTCACCTGACCCACGCATGCCTCGTCCGCAGTTTCACCTCGCGAATCTGGCGGGATCCGACCCAACCCTAACCTATGCACTCCTCGCTCATCACCCACCTACAGGTGCGCCTGGTCCCGGGTGCGAATCCGACCCGATTACCCGTGTGGCTCTGGGAGAGCGTCCTTGAGCGAATTGCAGAGAAAGAGAGAGACGTTTGGGTAGAGGGACGGGGGTAGGTTTTGCATTGGCTGTGGTTTGCGCAGGAAAGAATGAGCAGAGGAAGAAGCGAACACTTAGCCGCTGCAGCAAGGGAAGAAAAGAAGGAAGAAGAGGCTGAGTGTAGTAGAGAAAGAAGGAGAAAACTTCGAAGGAAAGCACAAAGAAGAACTGAAGGAACAGGAGCAGAAGACGAAGGAACTTTGAAGAAAGGAAGCTGAGCAAGGCAGAGATCTGAGAGAAGGAAGGACTGCAGAAAAAGCCAAAAAGAAAAGGAAGACAGGAGAGGAACAAAGGCAGGAAGAAGAAGCCTTCGCAAGAAAAGAAGCTGAGAAGACAAAGAAGAAGAAGGCAGAAGAGAGAAAGAAGATTACATTTAAGACGTCTGATATAGAAATCAGACGTCCAATTCTGTTTTCTTTTAGAAATTATTTTTATATAACTCTCTCTCTTTTAATCAATTACTTTCATTTAAAAGTTGTATTCTTTGGTTTTAGAAGTACTGAGATTGCTCCCTATGTTCGACCTCGGATACTCCGATTTTCGAGTAACAAAAAAAATCTTTATTTGTTTTGAACGCTTTATCGACTATATTGCAACGTGACATCTCTTTAAAACCCGCACAAAAGCGTATGAACAGTCTGCATTTTGGTAGACGCCCGAGCACTGTTGAGTTTTTGTAGTTCAGGTCTTTAGTAGAAATTTCTTAGTGTTGAAAAATAACTATTGCCCAAGTAATTGATCCTAATTCTTTTATAAATAGCATGTAGTTTTGCTAGGGACTAGCAAAAGATAGGCATGGGGGTGTGATGTGTACACATCTATTTGGCCTAAAATGCCTATTTATACATGTTCTAGGTCTATAATTGCATCATGCATTAAAAATACTGCATAACATGCATTGTCATGCATTTATATTAGTTTGTACAAATTATTAGTTAATTTTCCTTTCTTGTGGTCAGGGGATAGGGCAATATTTATCGGGGCCTCCGATTGAAGATCCAATCGTACAAATCTGATCAAGGTGATGATCGGAGTTCAACGCCCCCAAGATCACCCCGATCAGATTTCCATAGCATCATATATAGTCCGAGAAAGATCAGAGATCAAGGGCCAAGGTGGTATAAAATATATACCTTAGATGACAAATCCAACTGCATGGATGGGTTCGGATCGACGATCGTAGCCCAACGACGTGAAAATTGATACAATCCGACGTCTGTGGAGCCACCTACGAGCAAAAGAAGATGGACAGCTCAGATGATGCCACGTGGCACCACCAGAGCCATCCGAGGTTGCCTGCCCACTCTCTATAATGCCTCCAATGCACGTTCTGGACCATTGGATCACCATCCAACAGCCTAGCATCCACCATGCAGCCCAGCAATCGCACCTTAGTTCTAAAGGGGCACAGTCTCGTACAATCTCGACCATTGGAAGCCCATCCAACTGTCAAGATCTTGCGCCACCATTTTCGTCCATGTGCCATTCCAGCAACATGGCGCAACGATCAGCTGCACTGCTCGTAACCAACAGGCGTGGGTTCGAATCGCCTTGTGTCTCAAATCCACAGAGTGGGATGGCGTGGCTACAATTCAACTGCTCGATCGCAATCGAGTGACAGCGATAGGTGTGACATGGTGTCCTATCATGCGCTAGATGGAGGAGTGTGCTGCACATGTGTGGTGACACATGATCATAGGCATTTATCGTAATAGCAGAAGCGGATGCGGCTTCGCACGCTTTCGACCGTCCGATTGAGTGATCGAATGGCTGATAGTGCTTGAGCATGATGAAGAGGCAACAACTAAAGTCGGATGGGTGTGCAACGTGGCTTCATGTGGTGCGTCGGATCGTGATCGCACGGCCCTCCTTGCACTCATTCTTTAGCAACTTGCGGGCTTAGCGACATGCGTAAACGTCACTTAAGACCCTACCATCAATTTCAAGCATTTAAAAGACCTTTTTGCCCCCATGTATGCAACTATATAAAGGCCCTACATCCCCTCCTTATTCTCCATCCCTTCTCTTCTTCTCTTGCCCCCTCCAAAGCTCTATGATCTGGTCCCATACTCTTGATGCTCCATTAGAGCTAGAGTAAAATAATTTTCCATCTTCTCACCCCTTTCGTGGAGCATCCTGCGGTTGTCCTCTCATCGCCGTTCAGGAAGCGAATCCTACTGAGACATCCCCCTGCTTCGTTCTCCATCCTTCAACTTTGTCCTCTTTCATTTAACATCTCACCACCCTCGTCTGGGCACTCTGTCAACGAGTTCGTCCTCCAAGCAACTGTTGAGGAAGATAACTTCTCACCCCCTTCTCTTTTAATTGCTTTCTAGTGTAGATTTCCAGCTTTCTAGTGTAGCAACTAGATGTAATGAACATGATTCTGTGGTTATGAAATATTGGTTCTCTTTCGCTCTCTTTCTCTCTGCATTATTCTCTCTTTTCTATTATTTATTCTTTAAGTAGAATAGTTAGTAGATTAATTTCAACCAGCTAGTCTGCTTTTGTGGCAATAATTCCAATGCAGTTTTTGATCAAACATTCACCTCCCTGTGTTCGACCCAAGACTCACTAGAGTTTCGATTAAATTATCTGTTTGACGAATTTTTACGCGAGTACAACGATGGGTTTTCAAACTCAAATCTCGTAGCATACAAATTGCGCTCAACAATTACAAAAAATAGAAAAGCACTAAAATACCAGAAACAAATAAAACTAAATGTGATTTTTTCTAATCAAATGTTCACTTCCCCATGTTAGAATCGAGACTCACCGAGTCAGTTATTTTTATTAGATAAGCAGATTTTGATGATTATGATGACCGAGTCTTCCCAACTTGATTTTTCTTGCACAAAATCTTGTTCATTAACTCGTACGCATGTTATACTCGTTGGTCAGTGTTTCAAGATGGGTTGAATGAGGCACCCACAGGCCGCTGTCGAGGGCATACGCATGCATGGGAGCATGCCGTCTTGACCAAGCTAACATTTTTGAGACAAGCATATGACTATGGGCAGCATCAACCAGGTAGCATCTCCTTGGACGACCACCCACCCACATCTCGAGCATCCATGGGACATCCCAAGGCGTGGGCAAGTGCATTTATATCAACAACAATCCAAATGGTACCAGCATTCTCTGTGCTCGCGACTGTTTGTGATTGCGCAGCAATCATAGGACTTAATTGACCTAAATTGAGTTAGATCTTAGCATAACTTAGGAGTAATTCATGCATCAGCTACATATTTTGCATTCTTGCTACTTTATTTAGCTATTCATGAAATAATGCCGCATTTCATTACTAATTAGTGAATAATTTGGTTTATAGGTAATAAAAGCTCAAAAGATGGCCTGAAGCTAGATAGAAGATGGATAAAAGCTGGATAGAGGCTTGAGCTGTAGTAGATCTAAAGCGGAAGCCTAGAATAAAGTTGCAAATAAGCTGAAGACAGAGAGTAGGAAAGAGGTATACTAGACGACTTGTAGGAATTAAGTGTAAGAATTAAAGTATGAAGAACTTAGGACAACCTTGCACCTACCCCTTGTCCCTAGGATAACCCTATCCACCTTCCCATGCCTAAGTTATCCTCCTATTAGGTCAATTTATCCTAGAACACCTTAAAAACACTTTCCAGCCCACCACTGGACGTCTAGAGAGTGTGTTGGACGTTTAATCTTTGCAGAAACCCTAGCCAGAACCCCGACTCCAATACTATTTTAGTATTGGACTTCCAACCTATCCCTTAAATGTCCAACTTTGAAGTATAAGTCGTCTGACCTACTTCCAGGATGTCTGGAAGTCATCTCTAGTTCCTGTTTTGGAATTAGAACCTATACATTACAAGAAAAATCACTATTGGTGACATTTAATTTGCAACGGTGGTGAAACTGTCGTTAATAGTGCCTAATTAGCGACATTTATGTGTTCGAATGTTGTGATCCTTGAGTTAGGAGTGTTTTTCGTATCAACGAGGGGTATTTTGGTAGAAATTTACAATGGTTATCCGTAATCATCGTGAATGCGCATTGGCGACGGTTTATTAACCGTCTTGAATTGTCAAAGCACACATGACAGAAAATGCTCATTCGCGATAGTTGGTCAACCGTCTCGAATTGTCAAAGTGTGTACAACAGAAAATGTGCATTTGCGATGGTTGATAAACCGTCTTTAATTGTCAATGTGCACATGACAAAAAACGGGCATTTACGACGGTATCAACCGTCGCAACTTATCTTAATCGATTAAGAAAAATTATTAATCAATTAAGAAAAGTTTATGGAAGTGGTGCCATACGCACATTAGCGACGGTTAGGGATTAACCGTCACTAATTGTCACGAAAATATCTACTCCCCGTGTGAGTGGAAAAGTTAAGTCGCAATTTGGCGATGGTTGATCGGATTAACCGTTGCGAATGTTGCAAAAATATCCCCTTAGGCACGAGAGTGGAAAAGTTGCAATGTGCATTGGTGATTGTTGATTCAATCAACTATCACCAATGCTGAATATAACTTACTGCCTGCACCCCTTCCCCCTCCCTCGAAACCATTTTCTCATCTCTCCTTCCCGCGAGCTTGAGAGCTCCCCTCGTAGCCTCACTCCCCCCCCCCCCCCCACGCCGTCAACTCTCCCTCCCTTCGGTGAGCCGCCCCTTGCGCCCCCTTCCCCGACCCCCTACCCATGCGCCGCTGACGTCGCGAAACATGTTTATGTAATTCTTTCATTGTAGCATGCGCTTATGACATCAATTTTAATAAGAAAAATCTAATGTGAATACGAGTGTCGAACACACGGAGACAAGGACTCAAATCCATTAATCACTTTAATGTCACAAGATATGTCATTCAATTTGTTTGCGAGAAAGAGAGAGAATAGGGTTAGAAATCTGTGGTAAAACAGAGGTTGTTAACTAGGCAATATAGTAAAAACATGGATTCACATAAGTGGAGCTAAGTACCAATGTGCCAATTATGATAATGAGAACTACTATATTGTGCATGTAAAATGTCTTCAAACTATGAGTAAGTACATTAGAACAATGCTTGAAAACATGCAACACTGTGCTAAAGCAACAAAAATAAATGAAAGAAATAGGAGGATGTTGAGGTAGCCACAGAGGTGGGGGAATCTTCCATCGGTGGATCGGCAACTCCGAGGATGTGCTCTCAGCTCTAGAAGGTGGTGGGGACTCCTAGGCAGAAGATGCCCCAAAAGTGAAGGATGATGGGTCCTTTTATAATGGAGGAAAAGAGCCAAAAATCATCTTCAGGTCAATAGTGACATTCAATTCGTCATTGAAGCTCTACCGTAGGCATTGCTAAAGCCCCAACTCACATGCACTATCCTCTGCGAGCACAGCTGCCATCGCACGTGATTCGTGCGTGCGTGCTCGCAGCCGTTAGATCGAGAATCGATGGTCTAGATCTCACCTCACGTGCTTCTTCAAATCGTGCGCGTGCTGCACGAACGACTAGATGACGCACCATGCGGCCTCTCCTCGCAGCCAGATTTGATCGAACGACCCAATTTTGATTGGGAGTGACTCGAATGCTCACTATGGGCATGCGAGTGCCTTGTTCGACCACTGTGCTATCCTCGCGAATGGACGCAGCGACGATGTGGCACTCGAGCGGCGGTGTGCGTTGGATGGAGATCATGTGGTGGCAAGCGTGGCGTGACGTGGAGTGCTGCCATGCGTCCGATGAAGATCGGACGGTGGTGAGTGCACGATGAAGGATTCATCGGTGGACACTGGAGCGTGATGGAGAGCGTAGGCGGCCACCATGTGTCACATTGTGAGCCGTTGATCATCAAATCAACGACTAGCACTTCTCGGGTTTGCCTTGGGAGCTATGGAGGTCGGATTGAGGTGATTTTGAGTCCATTGGACTCTGTTCATTGATCTGGATCCATCCGTACGATCCGATTGCTCATCTGAGACCTGTTTCAATACACATTTGTGAACATGGTTGTTGAACATTAATTATAAGCAATCTTAATGCAGAAATAACACAACATGCATGCAATGCTCCCAAGCCCACTCTAATATGACATTAATTTGCATGTACCCTCAAAATTGACTCTAATTGATAGAATTATTGTCATTATATGTAGAGTCATCATACCCCCATGCCCACCCCTTGCTAGTCCCTAGCAAGGTTAACCTAAATGCTATCTACAACTAGAATTAGGAATTGATAACTCGGGTAGAAGTTACTTGTCAACAAGAGAAAATTTCTACTAAGTATCTAACTTGCAAAGACTTAATAGTGCCCGGGTTGCCTACCAAAATGCAAACCGCTTGAGTCCTCACCTTATGCTATATAGAAGCAAATATATATATTTTTTTCTTTTTCATCTTTTTTTTTTTGGATTTTTTGAGTTGAGGAATTTGAGGTAACTTTTTACGGTTACCCAACTCACCTAAGACTCGAAAAGAACTCTAAGTACTAAGCATCTTGTTGTAAAAATTGTGAAAGACTCACTTAACGGCAATTAAAACTGACTTCAGGTTTCTACGCCCCTAGGTAACCTAAAAATTCTACCTTAAGGTTTATCTTTCTGATTAGTAACTTTCTCCCTACTTTCTTTTATATTTTTTATGAGGTTAATACAAGGGTGAACCCAGTGTATATCTCCCTGATTTATTCTACTTCCCCGCTTCTTTCCTAAGTGTTTTGGAATTTTTGTGCATTCCATGAGCTGAGTTCTGGATAACTGTCCGATAAGCTGTTACCACTGGCCACTTGCTAGCCAAACTCATGCGGTGAAGTGTGGCTTTATTATATTTTCTCTTCTTTTTCTTCATTTTTTAAGTAGGTGGCTTTCCTGATCTAAGATTTACCTAAAGGCAATAAAAGAGAATGGTTCAGTGGTTGGGCTCTGGACAACCTGCCGATGATCTATTACCACCGACAACTTACCAGACATACCACCCTAGAAGGTTCATTAGCTACCCAATTTCCATTAGAATCGCCGATGAGTGAGTCGGTGCAAAATGTGTTCAGATGCTTACACTAAAAGTCCCCCCAAATCAGAGGGTGGGTTGATAAGTCATATACTTATCACCCTACTTTATTGACTAGATTACTATAGAATATGGTGGCGAGGACTCGAGAACAAGTCCACCTTTTAGTGGACACCCGGACTGATTATTTTTGAATACCTGAAGAGTTTAAGCATTCAAGTCCCTAATGTATCATTTCCTAAAGTTGACAAGCTCCTAATACATAAGTTTTCTTTTCCTAATTTTTTTTTTGAGTAAATAGAAATTAGTTCAAGCTAACAATTTTGTACTCAAATCATGAGAATTACCACCCCCTCATGCCTATGTTGGACAATGTCCTCATTGGAAAATAAATTTATGCAAGGGAGTAAGGAAAGAAATTACCTGAGTTGTCACTGTGTAGCTGGTCAACTTGAAAGCTTTGGGTTACCTCCCAAGAAGCACTGAGTTTATTGCCTCCAATTGGGCGAAGTTCCAGTTCAACCCTCAATGAGGGTTACAACTTCCTTCGGAGGAATCTGGGCAAGAAAGTGTTTCAATCTTTGGCCATTAACTTTAAAGGTTTGCCCAGTTTTGGGATTAACAATTTCTACTACCTTGTTGGGATAAGGTCTGACCACTTGATATGGTCTTGTCCACTTAGATCTCAGTTTCCCAGGAAAGAGCTTAAGTCTTGCATCAAAAAGCCAGACTTGCTGATTCGGCTCGAAGGTTTTTCTATTAATGTGCTTGTCATGGACGACTTTCATATTCTCCTTATAAAGTCAATTGTTCTCGTAAGCATCCCAACGAATCTCCTCAAGCTCAGAGAGTTGGAGCTTCCTTTGAGTACCGGCCATCTGGGAATCCATATTACACTGCTTAACAGCCTAGTATGCCTGGTCCTCCAACTCGACCAGAAGGTGGCAAGCTTTGCCAAAGACCAATCGATATGGTGACATGCCTATCAGGGTCTTAAAAGCGATCCTATATGCCCAAAGGGTATCATCCAATCATGTGAATCAATCCTTCCAGTTAGGTCTCACAATATTTTGCAGAATATTCTTAATCTTCTTATTTGAGACCTCAATTTGCCCATTCGTTTGCGGGTAATATGGGGTGGCAATGCGATGGGTGACCCCGTATTTCTTAAGTAAGGCACGAAATTGGGCATTAATGAAGTGACTCCCACCATCACTGATCATGGCCTTAGGTATCCCAAACTGGGAAAAGATATTTTTCTTAACAAAGCCCATGACAACCTTATGGTCGCATTTTCAGGTAGGTACGACTTTGATCCATTTCGAGACATAGTCCATTGAGACTAGTATATACTCAAAGCTGTTTGATGGTGGGAAGGGACCCATGAAATTGATGCCCTAGACATCGAAAATTTCGATGATAAGAATGGGTTGTAGAGGCATCATATCTTTTCTGGTCATGTCCGTAAGGTCTAGCATCTAGTGCAAGTCTTCACAAAGTTATGTGCATACTTGAATAGTGATGGCCGGTAAAAACCAAACTGCAAAACTTTTGCAATCGTCTGCTTCCCAGAGAAGTGGCCACCACAGGCTTGATCATGACAGAAGGATAGCACACTTTGAACCTCTTCTTCGGGGATGCACATCCTAATGATTTGATCAGCACAAGGTCTAAACAGCACAGGATCATCCCAAAAATAATGCTTGGCCTCAACCAAGAACTTATCCTACTGTTGTCTAGACCAACCGTGTGGAGTCTTCCCTACCACTAAATAATTAACTAAGTCTACATACCAGGGTAGATTCTTTCCATGCATAGCTAGAATTTGTTCATCAGGAAATGTGTCAGTTAAGGGTAGTGAGGGCCCAATGTGTTTTAGGTGAAGTTTGGATAAGTGGTCGGCTACAACATTCTTGGATCTGGCTTTGTCACGTATTTCCAGGTCAAATTTTTGTAGTAGTAGGATCCATCTGATCAGCCTAGGTTTAGCATCCTTTTTGGCTAACAAATGCCGAATAGCCGAGTGGTTAGTGTAAATGATCATGTGGGATCCTAGAAGGTATGATCGAAACTTTTCCAATCCAAAAACTATGGCGAGCAACTCTTTTTTCGTGACAGTGTAATTCCGCTGAGCCTTATCCAAGGTTTTGCTCACATAATAGATCACCACGGGTTTCTTCTCTCATCTTTGTCCTAGGACTGCTCCAATAGCAAAGTATGATCCCTAAGGGTGGTATGGTCGAGACTGTATCCCAAAGTCCTGAGACCAGTCTGGGGATTGTACAATGGGTGCAGTCGAGACTGTATCCCTAAGGGTGGTGTAGGCCTTGATGCACTCAGGTGTCATGTCAAAAAGCACATCGTTGGCTAGAAGGTCAGTCAAAGGCTTGGATAGTTTGGAAAAATCTTTTATAAACCTTCTATAGAAGCCAACGTGTCCTAGGAAGGATCTTATTTGCTGGACTGAGCTAGGAGGTGGAAGTTTGGAAATTAAATCAACCTTATCTTGGTCAACTTCTATGTCCCTATGTGAGACAATGTGACCAAGGACAATCCCTTCTTGAACCATAAAGTGGATCTTTTCCAAGCTTAAAACCAGGTTGACCTTGATACATCATTTCAGGATTTTCTCCAGGTTACTAAGACAATGGTCAAATGAGTCTCCAAAAATGAAGAAATCATCCATAAAGACCTCCAAATATTCACCTACCATCTTCAAGAAGATGGTAACATGAAATGTTGAAAGGTAGCAGGTACATCGCATAACCCGAATGGCATATGGTGGAATGCAAACGTGCCATACGAGCAAGTGAACATGGTCATCTCTTGGTCCTCTGGTGGAATAGCAACCTGGTTATATCCTGAATATCCATCCAGGAAGCAAAAATATTTCTGCCCTGCCAGTCGTTCAAGAATGTGGTCAATGAATGGCAGGGGGAAATGGTCCTTTTTAGTGGCCTCATTAAGCTTCCTATAGTCAATACACACTCGCCATGTGGTGGTTGTGCGGTTGGGGATGGATTCACCCTGGTCATTTGTGACCACGGTGAGCCCGACCTTCTTTGGTACCACTTGAGTAGGGCTCATCCAGGGGCTGTCGGAAATCGGATAGATGATTTCCACATCAAGCCACTTGATTATTTCTTTTTTAACGACCTCTCGCATATTCGAGTTTAGTCGCCTTTGCATCTGGCGAGAAGGTCAATCCCCATCTTCCAAATAGATCATGTGACTACAATAAGTAGGGCTAATTCCCCTTAAATCAAAAATTGTCCACTCAATTGTTGTCTGATGCTCAGAAAGAGTAGTAGTCAACCTAAGTTCTTGGTCCCTGGTTAGGTGTGCGTTGATAATCACAGGGAAAGTACGATCAAGTACTAGGAAGACATAACTAAGGTTATTAGGCAAAGGTTTCAATTCAGGTGCAGGTGGTACAATGTTTGACATGTAAGGGAAGGGAAGGAGTTGAGTGACATCAATCTCCCCAAATGTTTGACGGGTAATTAGGTGCAAGTTGTCTTCTTCCAATCTTAAGGCATGACATTAGGAGGATAATTCTCCATTGCCTCCTTGGGTGAACTGCAGTTAGAGAAAAACTAAATACCAATATAAATTGTTAGGAATAATTTATCAAATTATGTACATAATAAAAATGTAAATGTTTAAAAATTAGTACATTTCTCTTGGCCTCCGTCCTCCAATCTTTTTGGATTTTGGTGGCATGCTTAAGGATATATTGGGAGGCATTGGGATCGTCACCTCAATCGTAATTTACCTACATTTATTTTTTTTTAAAAAAATATCAATTTTACTTGATAATAATTTTAAGATAAAGTTATAAAAGAAATAACTTTGATAAATGAAATTACCTCCAACTATTAGAGGAGCCGCCTCTTTAGCTCTATGAGCACCTTCTTCCAATCAAAGTAGCAGATGGGCACAATGGACTTAACCATTGTGCCTACTCAAGTGATGAAGCTCGGGTAATTCTCCACCTCCCCTGTGGTTCTAAGTTTGATTGTTATTCTCAGGCCTTCGGGGACACATTGGAGATCTAGATTCTTTGTCTTCCCCCATCCTCTTCTCAGTATACCTACGTAAACATTAATCATATTCATTATATATTTCCGAAGTTATAATAAACTTTAAAATATATAACTAATTTACTTCTTAAAGGTATAGAAGTTCTTACCAAAACTTGTGCCCGCCGCTAAGGGGTCAACATGAATTGGGGACATACTCCCCACCATCTCATCCTCTGCCTACTCCCCCTCCTCCTCTCCCGCCTCCTCCTCCTCCTCCTCATCTGATGCTCCATAATCTGGATCATCCTCTACTCGCTTTAGCAAGGTATGAGTAAGCTCCTTCTCCTTTCCCCTCCCCCCTCCCTACTCCCCCCTGCAAGTAGTAAACATTCCATTTCCCCAGGTCGTATGGAACGTGACCGAAGGGGATCCTGGGGCTGGGGGAGTCATTGAGCTTGAGGAAACAAATCAGGCTGGGTGGATGGCTGTGTCTTAGGGGAACCCTTTCTTTTGAGTTCTTTCTTAAACAACTTCATCTGCAACAAGGAAAAAATGCAATAATTAATATAGTTGAAAATCATTAATATATAAATAATCAATGAAAAAAGTTTGGCAAATATTAAAAAATATTTAAAAATTTTGGCAGAGTTCCCCCTTAAATTTGGATGTTTCTCTATATACCTACATATTAAAATGAAAGTGTGTACACCCCACATTAAAAGAAATTACAACTCAAAGCACAAGGACTTGTATATTTACAACTCAAAGCAAATGCAAGTTATTCAAAGATAATTCTAAATCTAAGTTCTAAGTTAACAATTTAACCATTGTTCAGCAAATCTAAGTTCTAAGTTAACAATTTAACTCATTGTTCAGCAAACCTAAGCTATTCAAAGATGATTCTACAAGCTATCGATTGGGAAGTGCCGCAATTCTTCTTTTACCGTACGATTTGTTTTCATTTGGTTAATCATGGCCTCATAGAGTTTTGGATCTAGAGGATCAAAATTTAGTTCCTTCTCTTTGCCTACTATTCCTCAACTACCTCAAACCGTTCGACTTGGTATCCCTTATAAACTTCTACTAGTTTTTCTATTCCTTCCTTTGCTAAAGGGCTATGATTTATTACTTGGGACTTTTGATGGTTCTACCATTCCTCTAAAATCTGTTCATCAAAGAGAGGGTGCCTCTACTACTTAAGTAGTTAGTGATGAGTATATAATCTTTTATAAATGAGACCAACTAGTTTTAAGTTGACTTGCTCCTCCTCCTTAAGTTAGTCTCCCTTTTTACCTTCTTCTTCTTCTTCTCCACCTTCATCTTAGGTTGGGTTCCTAAATGGATAGGCTAGAGTGGTGGTTTCCTAAAGTGGGTGTGTCTAGGATTGTGAGAGTGAGGTGATTAAGTGCATGGCTTGGTGATGTAGCAATGTCATTTAAAAAATTTTGGTAGAGTTTTCCCTTAAAATATGAAGTTTTTCTATAAACCTGCACAGCATATAAGTGGGTACACCTCACATCCATTCAAATTAATGAAATATAAGCAAACAAGTGGGTAAACCCCACATCCATCCAAATAAAATAGCTAAACATGCAACATAAGTGGGTACACCCCACATCTATTCAATGAAATAAAAAAAAAATGTGGGCACACCCCATATCTAGCAAAAACCTATAAACTCATTGAATTAAATTAAAGACATTGAAATTATACCTCTAAGTACAATAGCCTCCGAGTATGCCCATCACAGATAACCTGTAATTTAAAAAATAAAAGTAATTAAATAAAACATTATAAATGCCAGTGTACAAAATAAATAAATAAATAGTGTAGTGAGTAAGAGTAACATATTTTGAACATGTGTGCATGATAAGGTTTAAGTTTTGGTATTTCTAGTGTATAGAAAATGCAGTAGAAGTTTAGGTTTCTTCAATTTGAATATGAATTTGATTTAAATAGAAATGAAAGAAAGTAAAGAAATTATTATTAACCTTAGATGTCCACATCTATTGCATTTTAATCTATATAACCTTCGTTTGTTAATTATTGGTATGTTTTAGACTATGCGTCAAAATGATTGTGCGGTATTGTTCTTATTGGTATAACCCATCCCCTTTGGCAATTATTGGGGACATAGAAAACTTGTGCCACTTGACACGCCAATGTGAATGGTTCATCAGATTGAAGAATTTGGCAGTTATGATTTACACTTAAGAAATTATGTTTCTTGTCAATTTTGAAACCAGTGCCCTCTTTAAAGACATCAAACCAATAACATTTAAATAGGACAACTCTACAATCATATTTAAAGCTGATCTCCACGATTTCTTCAATTTCACCATAGTATCCATCTGGACTGATGGAAAGATTTGAATCAACAACTCTAGCCTGTTGTGTAACCTTTCTATCATCGATTTCTTTTATTCTGAATCTGAACCCATGTATTATACACCCATTTGGTAATGTGCATAATGTGATGGTGTGTCGGCAATTACATCAAAATATAGTATCCATCGTGAGTCCTTATCCTCTTTCAATTGATTAACTCGATCTTTAAATCAATCTAAGAAGCCAAATTCGGATGTCCTTAAATGAGGTAATCGTTTGAATTCTTCATAGAATGGATCAATTTCAGGAATTTGTTTTAAAATATATAAATGTGACAAATGTTAGTCATTTTTTGAAATTGCCTTGTACTCTTTATGAATAATTGACCTTCCTCTAATATCAAAAATTGATAAATATTCTTCATCATTGTCAATGTATTCCTCCTCATAGTTCCTTTGAAGTTTATTAACGCAGTTGTCCATTTCATTCATGTGCACAGAGATAAAATTTATACACTCCACGAGATAACCTTCTACAATTAAACCTTCTGGCTTTGCCTTATTCAAAACATAATCTTTAAGCTCTTTCAAAAATCACTCCACATGATACATCTATTTGAATTGTATAGATCCACTGATTCTCACTTCATTTGTAAGATGCAATGTGAGATGAACCATTACATCGAAGAAGGCTGGGGGAAGAATCTGTTCCATCTTATAGAGAGTAATAACTATTTGTTTATCCCAATGATCCAACGTATCATTTCAGCATCTTCGAACAAACAACTTTAAAAAATCTGTTCATCTCTGTGAATGAATCAACAACTGGCTTAAGCAGTATCCCCTGTATCGACAGTGGAAACAATACTTGCATATAAACGTGAGAGTCATGACTTTTCAAGACAGATATCTTTTTCTGCACTTCATTCACACAACGAGAAAGCTGCGACAAAAACCTATCTGGCACCCAAATTTCCTTTATGAAGGAGAACAATCTACTCTTTTGGTTTTGATTTAAGCTGTAAATAGCAGGTGGAAAGTAGCCATCATCCTCATGAATATGCAGCTCCGGATGTATCCCCAAACTCTTCATGTCCTTTCTTGTTTTCACCATGTCCTTTGGATCATCGGTCAGATTTAATACGTCTAACATGTTATCCATCACATTCTTTTCAATGTGCATAACATCTAAATTATGACATATTGTAAGATCTTTCCAGTATGGCAGCTCCATAAAGAAAATGCTTTTCTTTCGAAAGCCAGAATTCCTTGAGGTCATCTGTCTTATTTGAATGGTCGACCCAACTGTATCTCACACATTTCTTATAATCTCTCCATTATAACCTGACTCGACAACCTGATAGAATCTGTACTAAGTTTATTCCTTGGATTTTTCTTTGAATATCAACACATTCTGCCATCAAATTTACTCCTGAACTGTGACATTCGCCATCTATGTTCAATAGGTAAAAATCTATGATGACCTAAGTAACAGAATTTCTTACTTTCCGACAGTCGTAGGTGATGAGTGTTTTCCATACAGACTAGGCAAGTAAGCTTTCTTTTAGTGCTCTAACTTAACAAATTTGCATACGCCAAGAAGTCATTTATGGTCCACAATAATGTTGCATGCATATTGTAAAATTATTTCTTTTCTACATCATACATCTTCACGCCGGTGTACCGCAACTGTTTAGTTCATCAATTAATGGCTAGTGATAAACATCTATTACATTTCCTGGTTGTTTTGGATTGGGGATTAATAGGGTTGACATCATGAATGACAATCTCATACACAACCAAGGAGGTTAGTTATAAGTGATCATTACCACTGGCCATATAGAGTACAATGGGTACATACTATTAAATGGATTTAATTCATCACTTGCAAGACTTAATCGTATGTTCCTTGCTTCTAGAGTGAATGAATTATTTCTTTCATCAAATCTCTCCCACTCCTCTGAATTAGTAGGATGACATATTCTTTCATCTTGAGATTTACAATCCTGGTGCCATGTCATCCACCATGCAGTTTTAGTTCATATAAAAAGGCGTTGAAGCCTAGGTGTCAATGGGAAGTAACGAAGAACCTTCTGAGGTTATTTCCTCTTACTTTTATTTTTACCTTCCTTATATCTCTCATGTCCACATTTAGGATAGTTACTCAAGTTTGCAAATTCATTTCTGAAAAGAATGCAGTTATTCGGTCATGCATCGATCTTCTGACAGTCCAAACCAAGCTTGCACTGTTTCCTTGCATTGTACCATGAAGCTGGAAAACCATTAAGGTTATTCAACAACTCTACAATAAAATAAAGTATTTCTAACATGAATTTAGCACTAGCTCTATTCATAACCTTCAGTTGAAAAATCTTCAATAAAAATGACAACTTTGATATTTTCGTAATACCAGGAGCAATAGGATTCTCAACTGCCTTAACAGTATCATAGAACGGATCACAACTGAATGGATCTTTCTCATTTGTATTTATATCCTCTCCTGCTCTCATTTCATTCAACATTTCTTGTATTTCTTCACCTCCACTATCAGTAATTTCCTTGTCGATCTCTTCATCAACAGTTTTCTCATTGTTTATGACTTTCTCAGTCAACTCTTCTCCATGAGCTACCCAAGTAGTGTAATGTTGGCACCACCCATCAAATCAAGTGCTCGAACACAGTATTACAATCATGCAAGGAACCATTCAAACATCTCCTTACCTAAATATCTTCCTATCATCATCAAAGGCCCAATTCAGGAATGAAATTACTCCATCCTTATATCTGGTGTAATCTGAACCTTGCAATACAATCTAATATTTATCCATTATAACCTAAAATTTAATGTAAAGAGTTCCCTTATTAGGAAGGGAAAGGACTGAATGATGTGTACTTTGATTAAGATTTTCATTTTATAGCCCATCCTCAAAGATTTAATCACAACTTAGGTTTGCTCGTTACATGTAACCTTAGTGTAGTGAAATTTCAACAGCATCTCCCTGCACTTCTCCAGTATACCCCCGAATGCTAACCTTAGCTAGATTTCCTTTAACGCCCAATTAAGTATACCGCAGGAAACTAGATAAGATTAGTTGGTGTTAAGACCCGTTCTGTCCTGAGACTTTTAAGACATCTAGACTGTCGGTCAGACCTCTGGTCGAACGTCTGGACTGTCAGTCAGACGTCTGGACACCCTCCCAGACATCTGGAAATAAAATTTTTGGGTACAAGCTTGCGTCTGCGCACGGCTACGCGCAAATAGTACCCTCTCATTTTCCTTCCCTTCTCTCTCTCCCAACCTCCAGCAAACCCTAACCCACCACCTTATAAAACCTCTTCCCCCTCTCTCGTTCTCCCCACACTAGCCACCTTCCTCTCTTCTTCTCCACTCCAACGAGAGAACTCGTGCGAGCAAGTGAGTGCGAGAGCGGTGACGAGGAGGAGCGGCGTAAGAAGAAGAGGAGGAGTTGAGCTTGCGAGCTCATGTGGGAGCTCACCGGAGGGCCCACCACCGGAGCCACGCGTGCGGGAGGAGGAGTGCGTCGGGGAGGTCATCCCCGACCCTGATGCTGCTAGAGCTGCAGGCGAGGAGGCGAGCCGCGACCACGCGCGGCGGGAGCAGGTTCTAGTTCTAGGTTTTTCCCAGAATCAAACGTCTGGAGTGACGTCCAGATGACGGTGCGGACGTCTGGAGGTGGTTCCAGACATCTGAAGAGAGATCTCAGCGAAGGTACGTTCCTTTTATGGATACGGCCATGCAGGTCGCTCCGTTGCTACCCTTCGCATTATTTTTTTTTCTTAGAAGATTTGCTGGTGGTGTGCAGGAATTACTTCAGGAAGGTGCGGGACACGCCCTCCCACGCATTTCAAATGTCTGGGCAGCTTACCAGATGGCTGGAAGCACTTCCAAACGACCGGAGAGGAGGTCGGACGACTGGAGCTGGGTCTAGATGGTCCAGAAGAGTTCCTGGACATCTGAGGTGGACGCAGAGCTTGAGGTGTGTTTCTGCACACTTTTAAGACGTCTGGAAGTTGTTCCAGACGCCTGATTTTGAGTCAGTAACTTTATTTTGACCCGTTTAGGGTCCGTTTGAGGTCCGTTTTATGCAAATAAGATACCAACGTTTTCCTTGTGAGTTCCTCTATTGGTTAGAAAGATTTCTATACTATTCTGAAAGTTCCCTTGTGATTGTTCCTTGTTATAGGACTTCGTTCTGTTGCAGGTTCGGGGCTTGCTGAGGCACGTGAGCCTACCGTTTAAGCCCCCAATACTCCCGGGTTGACTGGTAGAGTGGCTTCCCCTAATTTAAATACAAACCTGAATGCATGTGTGGAATGAATGATTAGAAACTAGGATATGGCATGAATCCTAGGACGAGAAACACTTGAAATGTATGTATGCGTGTTTTGCAGTCTTGAATGAGTAGATAGAAAACAACTGCCTGTTAATGAACAAGAGCTGCTTGTGAAATATGAATTAATTGTGCTAGTGAAATAATTGCATATAACCTTACTTGTTGTATGTGTTAAGTACTAGAATAAGAGCTGCATGTGTATAACCTGAGGATGGAAACACGAATGATAGAAATACGAGCTGCATGTGCATAATCTGAGAATGGAAATGTGAATGGTAGAAATATGAGCTGCTTGTGTAGAACCTGAGAATGAGAATAGAAATAATGAAACTTGGTACGGAATGGCATAAGGAACATGAGCATGAACCCTACGGGGAATTAGGAGTAGAACTCCTGGAAATTAATGGAATGGATCTGGGAATGTGAGTGGGGAAGTGTGTTGGCCCTTGAGTACGTAGTACCAAGGAGAGTGACTGTCTCCTATTTAGTGTAGAGCAGAGCTAGCCGCCCTTGGGTTGGGACTCGGGGTTAGGATTGGCCACTCTACACCGACTTCTTGGCCCTCGTGTACACTATACCGGGGAGAGCTACTAGTGTAGGGAGAGAGCTAGCCACCCCACGGGGCCCGGGGTTCAGCTAGCCACCCTACACCGTCTTGCTAGGCCCACTAGGCAAACCAGGGTAGTCAGGTGAGGGTGCGTGGACTGTGGAGGGGCGAGACCCCTATTTGGTTCTTAGGGGCTAGACCCTTGTTACTGAGAGGGTTAGGTCCTATATTGTTCCGTGTTGTACTTGTGCGCACCCGTTAATGGAAACGACTGACCGCATGCCAGTGCGAAGTAGCTACCTGTGCGCTTATCGCGCGTGTCGTAGTCACCGTTACATCTATCTGTGACCTTGGGGTGGTTGATTGAGTATAGGACCACCACGGGGGACTCTCCCGGCTAGGAGAGCACCACATGCGACTTCTACTTTTTGGAAAAGACTGCAATCAAGATCGTTCCCATGAGAAACATTCGAGATAAAGAAAGAGATCTGATAAATAAATCAATGGGTGAACAGGAATAAATTGTGAAATAAAGTAAATGGAATAAATAGCTACCTGTCCACTTTTACTGCTTTAGTTACTTGGTTGCCACTCTACTCAGCGTTCGTTGACTTGTATACTCATAACCTCCTTTCAGGTCCAAGTGTTGAGCAGCCAGAGTCTATGACTGTAGAGGGTCCTGGGCCCAGTAGAGCCCAGTGCAGTAGCTTCTTTTTGTAGTACCTTTTGTAGTAGTGAGTTAAGACTCCTATACTTTACGTTCTGTACCTTTACTTTCTGCACCTTTATGTTCCTATAACTTGTTACTATTCTACTATTATGGTGGTGGCATATACTGTAGTAGCTTTTACTTTCTTTACTGCTGTACTCTTTTACTGTTAGTTGCATAGCATAGTGAATGTGGTTTACTTTCCTGCTTTTTGGTTATTTCTCGTTGGACGACTGGGTCTTGGGATCAGTCGAGTCGGTCCGGTCTCATGTCCTGTAGGGATTTGGGAATCGGGTCGTAACAGTTGGTATACCGGAGAAGAGCAGGAAGAAGCAACCAAAATTTCATCATACAAGGTTACATGTAATGAGAAAAACTAAGTTGTGATCAAATCTTTAAGGACCTTCTTTAGTTTAGTACTTCACTGAACTAAAGTCGATAGAGTCTTATGGCATACTACAAAGACAACACATCATACATGTAAGTGAGGTATACATGCACTTCCTACATTATCCGTATAACATGATCATAAGTCTCGATGGGCAAGTAATTTGGACACGATTTAACTCAGAGAACTTTTACCCTAGGGGTTAGAATATCTAATGTTTGGCTTCAAGTGCATATATCTTCTTTAGCAAGTATGTGTATCTAAAATAATACTCATAATTGCAAAGAAAATGACATTAAACATAAGTAATCATCTGATAAGAAATAAATTATTTTCATTGAATGCTAGAAAGAAATATACACAAATGTTATTTATTACAGTATGAGAAATCCACATTATTTCATTTCTAAGTTAGGCTTTATACAACCTTCACAAGCTAGGCCTAAGACTCACTCTGCATATGAAGAAGCTATGCCTATAACTTCATATAATCTATTCTAACAAATTCCTTTCATCTTAAAGATCATTTCACAATCATTAGAAGTGAGATCAGAAGCTTTAAGGTTCATGGTAACTTCAGGTTGACCAGCGTTAGTCTAGAAATTGACTTTTAGATCCTTAGTATTTCAATCAAATTAATGACCTTTTTTAGATCAAATTATCTACGATCTCAAGAACTCATTAAACTAAAAAAGAAGGGAGATTGGTCACTGGAACGCAATGTTCATGGTCTGCCACCTAAATGCTAAACCCTAAAACCTAAAATCCTACAAAACATTAAAACAAGTTTCAAAAAAATTTGACAGAGTTTTCCCTTATATTTTTAAGTTCTCTGTAAACCTGTATAGCCAAATAATACTCATAATAAAAGTGGGCACACTACACATTAAAGTTCTTTTTAATCAAACAAGTGGGCACACCCCACATTCAAAATAAAGAATACAAGTGGGCACACCCCACATCCATTCAATGAAATTAACAACACTATGTGGGCACACCCCACATCTAACAAAAACCTATATTACCATTAAATAAATTAAAAACATTAAAATTATACCTCTAAGTAGTACAACCTCCAAGAATGCCCTTTAGCGATAACTTGTAATGTAAGAAGATTTCAATTATAATTAGAGTAAATTAAGTTGGTTAAAATTTTTTTTTTTTTTAAAAGAAAGGGATGCTATCGAAAACAATCGCAAATCGGGAAAAATTTTATTAATTCACCAGGAAAAGGAAATTACAAATTTTAACTCCAAGCTCGATACAGAGATCCACTCTCCCATACAATGTGTTCCACACAGATAGGTACCCCCTGAACACTATCTCATTTCTTGCCCTCCAAACACACCACAGAACCGATGCCATCTTCATATGGGGTTTACCTGCCATCTGAAACCCTCTCTGAATTCCCTCCCACGTAGGGAGGGATTCCTCCCCAATGGATCTCCAAACTTGATCAATCACCAAACATAAAGAGAATAAATGCCTTGAACTATGTGAAGGGAATCCACGTAATGGACATTGTTGCAATGAAACCCCCATCCTTTTGTGTCATAACTCCCCTGTGATTAGCCCCTCCATTTTGGTTAAAATATTTATTTGATTAATGATGTAGGATGGGAGGAGGATGGGTAGGGGGAGGAGGGGGTGGTCAAGAGGAGGAGGAGGAGGGGGAAGAGGAGGAGGTGGAGGGGACGGTTAGGAGGAGGAGGGAAGGGGCAGCGGCTAGTGAAGGAGGAGGCGGAGGGGGCAGTAGTTGGAGGACGAGGAGAGGCAGAGGGGGCAGGGAGGAGGAGGAGGGGGGAGGGGGCGCTGGCAAAGGAGAAAGAGGTGGAGGAACTAGGGAGGAACAGGAGGAGGAGGAGGAGCCAAGGAGGAGGAGGGGGGGAGGGGGCAGACCGACCTGAGGTGGAGGAGGACGGCAACGGAGGGTGGCGAGGAGGAGGGGCAAGGATGAGAGGCGACGAGGAGCATCGCTAAGGGTTTGGGACAAGGAAGATGAACAATAATGGGAGGAGGCTTCACACGTGAGTAGATGAACCGATATATGCCGTCACTTATATTATCAAGTGATAGAATAAGTCACTTCAAAATTTTTCATTGTGCTCCCAAATGCCCAAGCATTTTAACAAAATAGATTCATCGTCACTTATATAAAAAAAACAACGGCAAAAACACATTTAAAACTCCGTCGCTCTTCTTTGTTAGCGACAAGGGGAGGGGTCATTTACATGAGTCCTTCGTTGTCGCTTAATAAAATAAGCGATGGAAAATGTTTATTTGTCTTCGCTTTTTAAACCGACGGTAAAGCCCATCTTTCTACTAGTGATTTTCTTTTTCTAGGTCACCTAGGTGCGTAGAAATCCAAAGTCCATTTTAATTGCCTTTGAGTGAGTCTATAACAAATTTCATGATAATATGCTTAGTACTTAGAGTCCTTTTCAAGTCTTGGGTGGATTGGGTAGTCATAAAAAGTTATCTCGAAACTCTCAACTCCAAAATCCAAAAAAAAAAAGAAAAGAAGAAAAAGCAGAAAAAATGTATCTTCCCTTTTCAAAATAAGGCGAGAACTTATATTACAAAAGGATGGGGGTTCCATTGCAACAATGTCCATTATGTTGATTCCCTTTAGATAGTACAAGTCATTTATTTTCTTCATGTTTGGTGATTGATCAAGTTTGGAGATCCATTAGGGGGGAATCCCTTCTTGTGTGGGAGGGAATTTGGAGAGGATTTCAGATGGCAGGTAAACCCCATATGAAGATGGTAGCAGTTCTGTGGTTATTTGGAGGGCAAGAAATGAGAGGGTGTTCAGGGGGGTACCTGTCTATGTGGAACACTTTGTATGAGAGAGTGGATCTCTGTATTGAGCTTGGAGTGAAAATTTGTAATTTCTTTTTCTTGATGAATTAATAAAATTTTTCCTGGTTTGCTATCGTTTTCGATAGCATCCCTTTCTTTTTCAAAAAAAAAAAAGGTGAGGACTTGTGCGGTCTGCATTTTAGTAGACACCCGGGCATTATTGAGTTTTTGTAAATAGGTCCTTAGTTGAAATTTTCTAATGTTAATCAACAAATCTTACCTAAGTGATCAAATCTTGATTCTATTTTATGCATAGCATTTAGGTTAATTTTTCTAGGGGCTAACAAAAGATAAGCATGGTGGTATGATAAATACACATTTACTCATGATAAAATGCCTACTTGTGTCAGTTCCTAAGGTTAACATTACATTTAGCATTGTAAATAATGCATAACATTCATCATGTTGCATTTATGTTGACTTGTATAAATTGTACATTAATTCACATATTTCTATGGCTAGGGAATAGGGTGATATATTTCAAAGCTTCAGATGAAGAATCCAACCATACAGGTGGATCCGAATCGACGATTGTAGCCCATCAGTGCAAAAATTGGTCTGATCCGACATCTGTTGCATCCCCTACAAGCATCTAAAGATAAACGGCCTAGATGATGCCATGTGGCATCATCTAGGTTGCACAAAGGCCACCCACTCCCACTGAAGGACGTCATCGCCACTTCTCCACCATCGAATGAAGATCTCGTGGCTGAAGAAATGCCAGGCCTCATCAAGCTCACAGCCATTGGGTGATGATCCAACGGCCACGAGTGTGTGCACGCAGGATCGTCCACGCGACCATTCGAGGCCAAAACGTGTTGGAAATGAGTGTGGATCCCATGCCAAGGACACCGTTAGAATCTCACTTGGGCGCCCCCTTCGCTAGAATCAAAATTCGACCATCCAATCGAAGATGAGAGGCAGCAAAAGTGGCGATGTAGTGCTCTGAGCACCGCGTGATCTACATGCTCTTGATAACGCGCGAATGCACGCTGAATCACACATGCAATGGGGGAACGATCTGAATCATCCTCCCCCGCACAATTAGGTCCCTTCATCCACCATCCAAGGGCGGCGATCCACTCCACAGCAGCTCAGTGAGTGCCAACAAACACTAGCTGATGGATGCATGCGATGGCAGCTGGAGACGCGAGATGGACGACTAGCATCACACGAGCATGATCAACGTGCAAGATGGATGAGCAGTGAAGCATAACTCGCCTCAACGGCTACGTGAGTGAGCATGAGCTGGCTACAGCAACTCATGAGCGAGACCTACAACAACGTCTTGGTTGTTGCTAATTGTCCCATGCCCATTTTAGCCCCCTTTCATCCACTATATAAGGACCTACACACCCCCTTCCCTATGCATCTCTACCTAGCTATTCCTCACCTACCCAAGAGCTTCAAGAAGCCTCCCAAGATCCATGGCTTCCTATTAGTGTAATACTCCCCTACTCCACCAAATATTCAACCTTACCCACACGTCCTTCATAGGAGACCATAAGGTTGTCCCCTCACCTCCATTTAGGTAGACAATCATCTCCATCTCCTCATCACCATTCCTACAGCTCGGTCAAGCGACCCTCTACCCAGATTCCTCCCGCACCTCATCCCTGACATCCAGCAACTCACCTCCTCCGTCCAAGCCACTGCCAAGCACTGTCATCTCACCAGACATTCGCTTTGGGAGATTTCTTCTCACCTCCATCTTTTGTTATTTTCTTAGAATATCTCTATGTAGTGTAATAAACATTATTTTGATATATCAGATTTCCTTCATCTCTCTAATCTCTCTCTCTTTGTTTATTTTTGGTAGTAGATTATCTTAATTAGTTCTTAATTATAAAAATGCAAAAAAAAAGTCACAAAACACCAAAAATACCAAAAAGAAACAAATCGAAATGTGGATTTCAAAGAAAAAAATGTCACCTCCCAGTGTTCGACTCGAGTCTCCCTTTGAGTTTCGGTAAAATATTATTTGGTAGCAATATTTCGTGACTACGACAATGGGTTCTCCAAAACCCTAATTTCCCTCATGAAAAATATGAACATTAATATCAGTTTTGCAATTAGGATGTCCTTGGCTCTTGAATCCGACTCGCAACTTGCATAACTATTAAAATCTTGTGTCAGTGCTTTGTGAAATGCCAACATTATTGGGATGTGGTCGTGTTAATGAAACTTTTTTTTTTAATTCCCTCGTGCTTATTCTTAGATCAGTCCTACTGCAGATGTGTCGGGATCATATTCCTGTTACCAATCCTCATGGGGGCTCCGACGCCAATACTTTGAGATAGTACCGACCAAGACACATCCCAGGAGCTCACAATCCCAGACACAATGCGATGTAAAGGGGTGCTCTAGGTGAACTTAGGCTCTTGCTCTATTGCTATAGGTAGAGCACCATCCACAATACTAGAGTGGAAAAATTGCACCTTAATGATCCATCTAAAGATATGAAATATAGATATGGAGTAGCACCGAGGTGGTAATATGTTGACATTGCATCCTCAAAGGAGGCATTTCCCCCTTACCGACGATGGGAACTCACACCAATCATTTTCCTTGGATTTTCACTAAGACTAAAAAAGGGGCTTTTCTAAATTTTCTAGATGTTTTTGGGCTTGGGTAGTGTTGGCTTTGTGTGTGAAAATTCTTTTGACACAAGGATTTCGAAAGAGATGCAAGTTTTTGGGTTGGAGACTAAGCCAAGTAATTTCCCAGTCTCAAAATAAGATCAAGTTACCTGAATCATCAAGAGTTCAGGAGGAATTTATTAAAAGATACTTGATTTAGTCTAAAGTAGACCCAGAAGTTCTAACACTTAGATCCTCATCCTAGTCCCTAGTTTGTTAAAGGTTAAATCCCAGTGTACCTTGAAGTGAACCTTCAACCTTAGTCCCAATTTTTTAAAATTTCTTCAAAAAGTTATGATTTTTCTAATTTTTATGAAGATGCATGCAAGAAGGAAAAATTTTTTTTTGAATGTTTTTAGGTTTTGGAAATATTGAAACAATCATCAAAATTTAAAAACATCCTCCCCCATGCTTAAGATATGCCATGCCCTCATGCCTTTAGAAGGGAAAAGATCACCTTAGTGAAGGTAGTTGGACTCAGGATAGTCAAAACCTCTGGAAAGAAAGAAAAAAAGGAAAGCAAGAAAAATGATGGGTTACCTTCCATTCGGTGCTGTTTTTGACGCCATTTAGTTGGCAGTGAAGTGAATCAATGGTCATGGTCAGGTAAGTCATTTAAATCAAGTGATTCTGAAGGGAGATTTGAGGAGTTATCCAAAGAGGGCTTTAATCTCTAGCAGTTGACCTGAAAGGAAGTATATGTTTTTGGGTCCAAAAGGTCAACTACGTCGTAGGGATAAGTTTTTAGGACAATATATGGGCCGGTCCACTTGGGTTTTAGTTTTCCAAGAAAAATACGTAATTGCGCATCAAAAAGCCAAATGCGTTGATTAATTTCAAGATGTTTCTGAACGATATATTTATCATGAAATTGTTTGGTTCGGTCATTATAAATACGTGCATTTTTGAAAGCAAAATTATGCGGTTCTTTAAGTTAGTTAATTGCAGTTTCCTTTATTTACTAGCTTCAGATAAATCCATAGTAAGTTGTTTAATTGCCCAATAAGCCCTATGTTAGGAGATGGCATGCCTTTCCAAAAATGAAATGGAAAAGGGACATACCCAGAGGAGTTTTAAATGCCACATAGTAAGCCCATAAAGCATTGTCCAGTTTAGTGGACCAGTCCTTACGACCAGGTCGAACCATTTTTTGTAAGATATTTTTGATCTCCTGGCTAGAGACTTCAGCTTGGCCATTTGTTTAGGGGTGATAAGGAGTGGAGATTTTGTGATTGTCTCATACTTAGATAATAAGTGACGAAATTGAGAGTGAGTAAAATGGGATCCTCCATCACTGATGATGGCCTTGGGAACTTTGAATCTTGAGAAAATGTTTTTCTTGATAAAGTCCATTACTACCTTATGATCATTGTTGCCAGTGGGTACTACTTCGATCCATTTAGATATGTAGTCAACTGTGATTAGAATATATAAGTACCCACATGTGTTGATGAACAATCCCATGAAATCTATGCCCCAGACATAAAAAATTTCAACTTCCAAGATAGGGTTCAAGGGCATCATATCCTTTTTTCTCATGTTGCTGATGCTCTAGCAACACACATAGGAATGAATGAAAGAGTGAGCATCTTTGTGTAAACTGGGTCAAAGAATCTAGAGTTTAAGATTTTAGCTGCAGTTTTCTTACCCAAAAAGTGTTCGCCACAGCCATCGAATGACAGTGTATCAGAATGCTATGAAATTCTAAGTCAGGTACACATCGTCGGATGACCTGATCAGCACAAATGCGTAAAAGATCAGTCTCCTCCCAAAAATAATATTTGATATCAGCAAAGAACTTATCCCATTTGGTTTTTGGCCAATTAGAGGGGATTTGTTCTGTTTCTAAATAGTTTACGGTAGGTGCAAACCATGGGAGGGTATTGACAGCTAAAAGAGTTTCATCTAGACAAACATCTGGTGGGGTCAACACATCATTTGTCATAAGACAAGAGAGATGATCAGGCACTACATTTTGTGGCCCTGCCTTATCTTTGATTTCCAAGTTAAATTCCTAAAGCAAAAGGATCCAACGAAAAAGGCGAGGTTTAGCATCTTTTTTGTTCGGTAGATATTTAAGTGTTGAGTGGTCAGTATAAATAGTAACATGCGACCACAACAGATAGAAGTGGAATTTCTCTACGGTAAATATAATGGCAAAAAGTTCTTTTACAATTACAGTATAATTCTATTGTGCAGCATCAACAATTTTACTAGCATAGTAGATCACAATGGGCTTCTTGTCAATGTGCTACCCTAGAACTGCCCCCACAACGTAGTCTCTGGCATCGATCATTAATTTGAAGGGACAATTCCAATCAGGTCCTTATAAAATAGGTTCCTTAGTAACTTCTTTAGGTTATTGAAACTTTCCAGTCTTTGATTAGTGAAGTCAAAAGGTTGGTCTTTAGTGAGCAGCTGACTTAAGGGTTTGGAGATTTTGGAGAAGTCTTTAATGAAACGGTGGTAGAAGCCCACATGCCCCAAGAATGATCGAATCTATTTTACAGAGTTGGGTGGTAGGAGTCCAGAGATGGCATCAATTTTGGCTTTGTCCACCACTATTCCATCTTTATATATGACATGGCCAAGACGATGCCTTCCTGGACCATGAAGTGACTTTTTTCCCATCTGAGGACCAAATTGACTTCTATGCATTTTTGGAGTGTCTTTTCAAAATTATTAAGACATAAATCGAAGGAATCTCCAAAAATAGAGAAGTCATCCATAAAAACCTCCAAGCAGTCACCTACAAAATCTAAGAAAATTGCAAACATACACCTTTGAAAAGTTGCAGGTGCATTACACAGACCAAAGGCCATCCTTCAGAAAGTAAAGGTTCCAAAGGGGTAGGTGAATGTGGTTTTTTATTGATCCTCAGGGTGGACTACTACTTGACTATAGCCAAAGTAACCATCGAGAAAACAGTAATAGTCACATCTGGCTAAACGCTCCAAGATTTTCAATCAATAAGGAGCAAAAAATGGTCCTTCTTGGTGGCAGTGTTCAATTTGCGATAGTCAATGCACATGTGCCAAGAGGAAGCAATTCGAGTGGCTATATTTTCCCCATTTTTGTTAGGGATAACGGTTTGTCCTACCTTTTTTCAAACAACTTGTGTAGGACTAACCCAAGAACTATCGAAAATGGGGTAAATGATGCCAGCGTCAAGCCACTCAATTATCTCCTTTTTTACCACCTCCTGTATATTAGGATTTAATCTCCTTTGTGGCTGGCAGGAGGGGCGAGAGTCATCCTCAAGATATATTCGATGAGTATAGTAGGACAGATTGATTCCCTTAAGATCTGACATAGTCCAACTAATAGCTTTTCTATTTGTGCGTAGAACCTGGAGAACTTTTTCCTCTTGTGCCCCTGTGAGATTGGCATTGATAATTGGAGGCATGGTGTTATTAGGACCCAGGAAAACATATTTTAAAGAGTCAGACAAAGGTTTTAACTCAAGTTGTGGGCTCGGCTCTGAAAGTATTTCTGATTTGTGCTCCATGGGAGAGGAGAGAGAGAAAGAGTTAGGTGGAGAGATAGATGTAGAAGGTCAAGTTAGGGTGGGAAGATGAGGTGAATCAGAAGTGGATTCAGGAATCGTTTCAACTGCAAGGAAGGAGCCCACTTGTGAAATTTGCATGGTTTCCTCCACTAGGTTTTCTATTTTTGAATCTGAGTCATCAAAGAAATCAAGTTCTTAGAATCTCCTAGAGGCTTGAAAGATATCTAAGGTGATAGATTCACCACCACACATGATTTTCATTTTTCTAGAATCACAATCAATGTTTGCTTCTACAGTAGTTAAGAATGATCTTCGAAGAATAATTAGGGCATTTTTCAGAGCTTCTAGTACCTCAATATCTAGGACCAAAAAGTCTACAACAAATAGATAGTTTTGGACCTGGACAATAACATCCTCAACAATCTCCTTTGGTTCGATTGTAGATCAGTCAGCTAATTGTAATGTAACCTCTACAAGTTTTAATTCACTGATCTTGAATTCCTCGAATACGAAAATGGGGATAAGGTTTATAGAGGCACCAAGATCAAAAAAGGGCACGATCCAATGAAGTGTCATTAATGACCACATGAATCAAGGGAGCATTTGGATCTTTCTTTTCCAGAGGCAGTTTGCTTTGCACAATCGAGCTAACTATCTCAGGAAGAATTACCTTTCCTAGGTTTCTAGGCTACTTTTTGGTAGTGCATAAATCTTTTAAGAATTTAGTATAGGCAAGGATGTATTTTATTGCATCTAGGAGATGGATATTTATCTCTACTTGCCCAAAAAGTTCCATCAATTCCTTATCAGTGGGCTTGAATTTCTTGTTCTTGTTATTTGTGGAGTGAAGGGCTTGTGGAAAAGGTATGAGGCTATCCTTTTCCGCAGTTGATGGTTCTTGAATTGGGTTAGATGGAGCAAAGGGAGAATAATTGATTTGCTTATTTTTTATTTGGGTTTCTGTTGTGGATTAGAAGGCTCATAATTTTGGAGTATTTTCCCACTCCTCAAATTAACTGCATTTGCAATGTGATTATTTCCAAGAGGAGGTCGAGGAGCCTGATTCTAATGGAAACTCGAAGGATACTGAGAAGCAAGATGATTTGGGTGATTAAGATTTCCACCCTGAAAATGGTTCCTTTGGTTATTGGGATTGGGCATAGGTTGAGAGGGAAAATTTCCTACAAGACTTTGATCTGGTGTAACCCCAATATGATTTTGTAAATTGGTGACAACATAAGTTAACTCATTCATTTGGTTTTGCATGCCTTGCAAGGTCTTCATCATTTAGGAATTGATATCTTGTTGAGAAGGCCCAGATGATAAATGATTTTGCCCATAAATCCCTTGTTGAGATTGTCTTTGGAAAGGAACTTGATTCGGGGCCTTACAAGACAGGTTCGGGTTATTCCTCCAATTCTAATTGTAGGTGTTGGAGGAATTTCTAAATTGATCCTGGAGGGTTGAGATGTTCTAAATGGCAAGGCTGAAAAGGTTTTGATTAAATAGATCTTAGGTCCCAATCAAATCTCCTGTAACCTCAGAAAAGGAAAGCTACTCAACTGGGACAGCACCAATGTTATGCAAATTTTCTCTTCTCAAGATGTTAGGGAGGTTAGGGTGTGTAGCTTGTTTGTGATTCAGCTTTTCTTCAATCTTTTTCTGGTGAATTTGCATCTGATCCAATCTTTGTACAATCATTTGCAAGTCATATTGTGTGACTAGAATAGATGTCGATTTGGAGTCAATTTCATTAGCCCCAAGTCTTGGGATTGCAGTCCTACCAAAGGTGTCCATTGATGTCAAATTAAATGAGTTTTCACTCAAAAAGTACGTAGGCACTATCCGCATCCTTATTAAGAAAATTACCCCCACATGAAGCATCCATCAACCATTTTAATTGATCTTGTAATCCGTGATAGAAGATTTGCACAAGCTGCCATCATGGAATCTCATGATTGGGACAACTCCTTAACAATTCTTGAAACCTCTCCCAAGACTCAAGGAGAGATTCACCAGATTTCTGCTGAAAGGTCGCAATAGATTGTCTTAAGGCTTTCGTACGACCAATCAGAAAAAATTTCTTAAGAAAAGCACTTTTTAATTGTGGCTAGGTAGTAATAGGATGCCCAACCATCCTGAACCAATATGCAGCTTTGTCTTTCAGGGAGAGAGGGAAGAGCCTCATAAGCCACAAATCTTCCCGCACATTACGGGAATGAGTTGTTTGTTCGAGGACAGTTAGCTCCTCGAGGTGGCTGAAAGGATCCTCTCTCGAAAGACCATGGAAGTCTTTGATGAGGTTTAGGATAGCGGGATTGATTTCAAAATCCCCCTTGGGTATAACTACCCCAGGTCTCTCTTTGTAATTAGAAGGATCATAGAAATCCTTAAATGGTACGAGAGGTTCCTTGAGTGGCTGACCCGATCTTTGGTTGGCTAGGTTAGTGACTATCTTAGCCAATTATTGCTGGTTGAGTTGAAGTTGAGCAAATTGGTCAACCATCATGAACAAGGGATTAGGAGGATTTGGATTTTTCTCTGGCTATTCTGGGTTTTGTGGTAGCTCCAAACTTGGGAAGTTAGAGATGGGAAAGTTAACTTGAGAGTTAGCTGATGGGTTTTGTACATTGGGGTTAGGATTAGGTTGAGAGGTGGAAGGGTTACCGGTGGAATTTCTAGACCTATTTTGAATGTTTTCCATTTTTGTATTAGAGGGATAATGCAAAGAAGAAGAAAGAGATCTTTTGGTGCGGGGGTTGAAATCAAGTGGTCCCTCAAGATGTGGATTCTTGGACCTTCGCCCGTGCATACACGGGAAGACGGAGAGGGGAGGAGAAGGGAAAAGATGAGAAGTGTACAAATCAAGCAAACAAAATCTAAGCATGTCTTAAGGTTGACTTCTTAGGAAAATTGAAGACTTGGGAACCCAGGAAAATAAGAAATCAATAAGTGGACCCACTTCCCAAAGTGAACCCGGCTAGACTACAGAGGTGGCTTGGGCCCAAGCATGTCCTGGGAAAATCACTAGGGGCTTGTGTAAATCTATACCCATCATTTGACTTCCCTCTTAGTCAATCGTCGTGTTTACTAAGGGAATTAGGAATGATTAAAGATAACTTTCAATCCAGATATCAAGCCTAAAAATTAATGAAGTACTTAATTGGTCAAGTGACTACCAATTTTAATTTAGGCTTAGGAGCTTAATGTGCACGGGAATTTGAAGGGTGTTGATTTGGGTAATGCCTAGTTATATATATATATTTTTTCTATCTGCGAATTAGATGGAATGAGTCCAATGCCAAAATAGGTGATTATCACACAAGATTTTATTGTTTCTCACCTTTGAGGGTTTGAGATTGTTTAATACATTTTAGGATTTCTCTTGTTAAGATTTCAAGACAAGTTTGAATTCCACAATCACAAGGCAAACAAATTGTATTGATGAAGATAAGTTTGCTTTATAAATTGTGGGACTAACAAGATGAAATAAATCCTAATTGACTTGAACCCTTGGTAAGCAATTAATTATCAATGAATCTTTTTAGGATTTTCTTTTTTAAAGTAGTGTTCCAAATAGGATAAACAACACCACTACTGGAAGTCAAGTCAAACAAGGATTCCAAAAATATTTCTTTTGTGATTTTAAGAGTTCGTTTGATATTTTTTGGAATTTTTCTTTGTACTGGTGTCACTGTCCAAAAATGATACCCGTGGGTATTTTGAACTTTTTAGTAACACCATCAACCACCAAAAATTTTGATGATTTTATATGTTGTGAGGAATTTTTGAAGGATTCTAAAAAGCTAAATTTCATGGAAATTGGACAAGTATAAAAATTCCTAACTTCACGAACGGTAGCAAAATAATGAAATTAGAAGGGCTAACCCCTCTATGGTCCACGAATTTGTAAAAATTTTCTACAAATCCAAATGCCCTGAAAATTGGAAAGTATGTTTCCAACTTGATTTGGAACCTGTGGGTGAAATTTCATGATTTTATGAGGTCTGTAGTGTAGAGACTTGATTTTTGAAGTCCAAACAAAAATTTGGCTCCAAAATTCAGTACACCAACATTTGAGTAGGGTGGTGGTAAATAAGACAATCAGGCAACAAATTGATTTTCAAATATCCACCACCCTCTAAATTTTTATGTTTTTGATTCTGGAAGACTTTTTTAAAATTTTTTTTTGATAGTTTTTTACAATTTATGTCACATGACCAAAAGACACTAACCTCAAAATCCATGAGAAGAAAAGGCACTTTGAGATCTCACTCCAAAATCCCACCTTCTTCCTGTATATACCTACACATACGAAATGAAAGAGAGAAAATAGGGGGTGAGACCCGAGTATCAAGCAAGAGTGTGAATGATATGCAAGGTCTTGACTCCTCGGCAACGGTGCCAAAAAGTGATGGCGAAAATCACACGATTTATAAAAGTAGGGTTTTGTCGTTGTATGCACGAAATATAATCGCTTCTAAAATTTATAAGAACTGAGTACTTAGGGAGTATTCGAGTCATCCCAAAGGAGGCAGAAATGAGAATTCACACTCTTGCTTTCTCAATCTCTCTCTTTTAGGGTTTTTATATATGTAATTTTTTTGAATTTTGATTAGGTAGAAAATCTCCAAAGATTAATTACGAGAGAAAGCAGGGAAGCGAGAAAGCCAACAAGTGCCCTACTCTTCCAGCTCACTCCAAGTACGGGTCACTTGGAGTAATGGAAGGGTAGAGACACAAAATCAAACACAAAGGCAAAAACTATAGAGCAATGCTTTTATAAAACTTTAAAAAATTCATTACAAAAATTCGAAGAGCTCACAAGTAGGAGTTCCACACTTGTAATCTTCGGGAAATGTGACTAGCTACTACAAAATAAAAATTGCTAAAGAAATAGAAGGCTTAGTGAATGAAGATGCAGCTGCTATGGAACTCCCGCTCCAACTCTGGTTGCCCTAGAGTCAAAAGAAGCCCCTCCTCCTGGACGTCTCCTCTTGGCAAGCCCTGATGGCATGCCTATGCTCCTCCTTAGGGTGTACGTGAACCACCTTTAGTCCTCCTCTTGGTTGGCCATCCTCCCTTGGATGTGACCCCTTGGCTTGTCACAAGAGAGAGGGGAAGAGGAAGAAGGCACCATGGAGATAGGGTTGTCTCCTTAATCTTCTTCTCTTCTTCTTCTTGTTGGCAAAATATGGTGGGCTTATAGGTAGGTATATGCACTTGATTTATGTAGCCAAGGGTAGGTTTTTGGTGATGGCTAATAGGTATATTTATGGAAGTGGATAGGAGGGTTGGCACCAACCTTGGTGAGGCTTAAGGTTAAGGTGGCATGGAGGTGATGGATGGCTAGGATTAGGCCTTTAGGTGGTGGTTTTAGGATCAAGGGTAGGAGATGTTTGGCGCCACATGAGGAGGTGTATTAGGTGGTGGTTTAGGTGTGGTTAGGTTAATGTTGGCGCCAACTTTGGGTAGGTCTATGGTTAGGTGGCGTGGATTAAGTGGAGGACTTGGATTTGGTGTTATGATGGTGGTTAAGGGTTGGATGGTGGAGATGTTGTGGCACCAAGTGAGGGGTTGTGGAGAGGTATTGTTTATGTAGGGTTGGTGCCACATTTTGTGTGGTTAAGGGTTGGTCTTTTGAAGGCATTTATTGGTTGGTGGAGATAGGTTTAGGAGGGTAGGTGTAGGGTGGAGATGAGGATATGTGTTGGCACCATTTTGAAGTGATGTGGGAGGGTGTTTTGGTGCCAACTAGGGTGGAAGTTATGGGTGGTTATGGTGGTGGAAAGGTGCCATTGTTGGCACCATTGTGAAGTAATGTGAATGGTGGTGGTGTTTGAGGAGGGTTGGCACCAAAAGGGAAGGAGGTGGAGGTGGTTTTTTTGGTGGAGCTAGTGGCTAGTTTGGACAACCATGTAGAGTGGAGAGGAGCTAGGGTTAGCTAGCTTAGTTAGTAGGAGAGTAGAGGAAGAGCTAGGGTTTAGCTAGAGGAAGGTAGCCAGGAGTTGATTGAAGCTTGTAGAAGCTATCTATGGCTAAAGAGGTCTTCTTTGGAGCTCAGCTACTCAACTTAGCTAGTTAGTTCTTTGCTAGCTACTAAGTTGAGTAGGATGAGCTGAGTTGAGTTGGCCTCAACTATTCTAGAGCTTGGTTGAGCTGGACCTGCTTCTCTTGAAGGCTCCTTAGCTAGCTTAGCTACTAGTTGTCAACTAGTAGCTAAGCTAGAAGGAGTTCAGCTATCGTGAGCTGATTAGAGCTGGAAGGAGCTGAACTGAAGTTGAGGTCAACTGTGTTGAGCTAGCTTGAGCTCCCAGTGAACTGAGTGGAGCTGAGATGAGCTAGCTTCAACAAAGTTGAGCTGGGATTGAGCTAAGGTTAGCTGAGTTGAGCTATCATGAGCTACCATTCAGCTGAATTGTGCTTCTTCTTCATCTTCTTCCTTCTAAAGTGTTAGGGTTTTGTGGGATCTAGCTTTCTACTTATCCTTGACACTCAAATACACATGTTAAAAAGACAAAATATGCAATGCATGCCTAAACTAATGAATGCCTAAATGCAACCCAGAAACCCGTTTGCAGAGTTAAAACCTTAAGAACTTGGTCTATTTTAAGGCATAAGAATGATGATAAACCAGCGTTTATCAGTGTCATCACAAGCTAAGCCGACACTAGGGTCAAGCACCCACAATCCCTTTGAAGTCGAAGCCAATTGTCAAGCAGCACGTCTGGGTCAGGGCAAGCCGCTGTGTGCGAGTAGCAAGCCACATCGAGCATTAACATATGGATGTGGGATTTCCAAGAACAGAACTCGAGAAGCATCCATCGCATCATATTTTCCAAAGAAAATTGAGGTCATGAAGTAAAAGCATCCGTGCTGGGGCATACCATGGTGGTAGGGGGAAAATCACATACACCACGGCTAATGCCACAACTACACTCAAAAGACAAGCAGGCACCACCCTCCACACCATGCAGTTTCTACACCCCTGTTGAGAACACCATCATAGGCCCTAATAAGCCACTTTTAGTTAGGTATGATTGATAAAAGCTCCTACATAATCATCTGAGGGTCGTAATTCTATATTATTCTGATTTGAGAGAAGAATAGGAAATTAAGGTTAATTCTGTAATTTTAATAGCACATCACAAAATTATATTAACCATGAGGTCACACAAGGGCTAAATGAAGGTTAAATGAGCTTAAAAGTCCAAAATGTGGGTCAACATTGACAGAAACAGGGTTTCACACTTTTTAAGAACTGCAACTACACATAAAATCCTAATTTCAGACCTGCTTAAATTAAAGTGGTTTTGGTCATGATAAAATTCATCTAAACTTCCTAAAATTCATAGAAAAATATTCCAATAAGTTTGGGACCTTTGGTTTGATCATCTAAGCCCATTTGACCTAGAACAGTGTTTCAGATGGAATTCTATCCTAATTTGGGCTTCTATGCAAATTATCTGATCAAACATGGTCAAAGCTCAAATCCAACTTCATCATTAGATTCCTTGGATCCAAATTAGGTTGGAACAAAAATTTGGGCCCAATCACAGTCCATCTTGACCTAGTTTGCAATTTAACCCTTTAAAACTCTATTTCTTACATTTAGCCCCTCAGGTTTCAAATTTATTGCAAATGGGTCCCTAATTGTTCATCATTTTCTTCATTTCAGTCCCTACCGCCATTGGTGTGAAGTTGAGCTCAGCAGTGAGATTTGAGGGAGATTTTCTCCCTTAAATCAAGGCTAAACTTCTCTAAAATTGGAGAGAATGGTTGCAAGGATCTTCTCTACAGCTTAGACAAGGTTTTAGATCAATTTTGGCCAGATTCACCACCAGCGAACCCTAGAATCTCAAGCTCGAAACCTACTTGAGGGTTGCCTATTCTGGCTGTTTTCACGCCTTTAAGAGACCTATAAAATGCCCTTATGCTTTAGTTGTTCTCCTGAGACAAGTTTTGAGCCGAGAATCTGATAAACACCAGTTTATCATCATTCTTATGCATTAAAACAAACCTAGCTCTTAGGATTTTACTCTGCAAATGGGTTTCTGGGTTGCATTTAGGCATAAATTAGGTTAGGCATGCATTGCATTTTTTATTGTGTTTTTAATGTGTTTTTGTGAGTGTTAGGGATAAACAGATTGCCAGATCCCTAGTACCCTAGCACTCAGGAAGGCAACTGGTAAAGGAGAAGCTCTCACCAGCTGGAACTCAGCTTGATCCAACTCACCATAGCTAGAATTCAGCTCACCTGAATTAGGGTTAGCTCATCCTAGCTCCATTCAGCTCATCTCAGTTGAATGGCAGCTCAAGAGAGCTCATCTTAGCTCACCCTAGCTCAGGTTAGCTCAAATCCAGCTCAACTTAGCTGAATCTAGCTCATCTCAGCTCCCATTAGTCCACATGGAGCTCTAGCTAGCTCAGCTGAGTTGACTGGAGTTCACTCCAGCTCAGGTCCAGCTACATCTAGCTCCACTCAACTCCAGCCAGCTGAAGATGACTTCATTCCAGCTCAGGAAGCTCAAGTTCAGCTCCCAGGGACTTAGCTTAGCTCAACTCAGTTGAGCTAACCTACCTTAGCTGCCTCAACCAGCTTGATCCTCCCCGGGAGCACCAGACCCAGCTCACCTCAGCTCATTATGGTAAAAGCCAGCTCACTTTAGCATGGCTTAGTAGCTAGCAAAGAACTAGCAAGCTAAGCCTGCTAGAGTAGCTCCATGCCAACCTCTTCAGCAGCTACCAGCTCTATTTCAAGCTCCAGACTTCTCCCCCTCAGCTCTTCTCTTCAAATCCTAGCTCCAATACCTCCTCTACTCCATAGCCAGCTAAGCTAGCTTAGCTTAGCTTAGCTTAGCTAGCATCCAACTCCTTGGTCATCCACCACCTTCAACTCAACCCTAGCTAGCTCCATTAACTAAGCTCACCTAAGCTAGCTATCCTACTCCAAGTTGGCGCCACCACCATCACACCCCTTCACCCCATCACCACTACCAAAAGCCACCTGTTTTCCCTCCAAAATAACCTTCTAGAACCCTTCCCTCTTGGCACCAACTTTCCCTCCAAAATTCCCTTCATCTCCACCATACACCTCTCCTTAAATCCATCTCCACCATCCACCTAACCCCGCTTCTAGAAGACCCTAGGTTGGCGCCAAAATGGTGGTGTCTCTCCACCACCAAAATCCACAACACCACCATAACCACCCCCTTAACACCCCTTGGGTTGGCGTCAATTACCCTTACCCATAGGATCCCCAACCACCTCCATCTTCCCATCTTAGCCCTCCATTTCAAGAGTCACCTTAGCCCCCTTCCTACTCTATATAAATCCACCACCTGCCACCATTTTAGAGCATCCTCCATTAGTGTTTACTTCCACCTACATCCACCTATACCTACGGCCAAGAAGGAGTAGAGAAGAAGATTAAAGGGGCACATCACTAGCCCCTTTGGTGCCTTCTCCCCACACTCTTCAACTTGGGCTACGCCAAGGAGGAGGACTTTTCTACTTCAAGGAGGATGACCAGGAAAAGGAGAAGGACCTAGGGTGGACGTCCATCCTTGGAGAAAAGCTTAGGGCATGCCCCCCTAGGGCTTGCTTTGGAGGACATCACCTTGGCAGAGCTATAGAAGGAAGGAGTTGTAGATCTTCTTTTTAAGCCCGGGAGCTACCAGGCTTGGAGCAAGAAGAGCTTCATCCTCTTCATCACCATCATCATCTAAAGGATTTGTCTTTACTTTGTTTTCAATTTATTTTTTTGTAGAAGCATTCATCTACTAGTAGACAATTTCCTTTAGTATAAAAAAGTTGCCTTAATTTCTTATTGCACTCTTTCTTTTTGCATTACCTTTCTTTATCTTTAGTATAGTTGCACTCCTCCTTTCTAATTAACCTAGGCCTCCACGCACCTAGGTTGAGCTTAGAAAGGGGATAATTTTTGTCACTTAGATTAGCATAGTAGGTGTAGTAATTTTTCCCGCCAACAACTTCGCATGTTGCCTTAATTTCAAAAACCTAAAAATGATATATTGAAAAAGACCAAAAAGAAAGTTGAGATTTATAATTCCAAGCAAGAGATTCAATTTTTACAAACTTGCCTCCTTGGATGACCCTAGATACCCCACTATCTAGGTTTATAAATTTAAGAGTTGATCGATTTTGTGTGTTACAACGACGTATTTTACCTAAGCCTTGGTTGAATTGACATAGCCAAGCAAACCCTAAAAGAAGGCTCCAACAATCATTTGAATTACTAAAATTTGGGACTTAATAACCTGTTTGCAAACTACTCAGGATGATTTTGGGTTCTTCACCCAACTCATCCTAAACTTTAGGGCATGTTAGGTGAAGTTGACCCACCTTGTGGGTTAACTAACCTCCAAATTAGGTCATAAATCACAATCAACTCTAAAGTTTAAGTGAAATTGAAGGCACCATATTCAGGAATAAAATTGGTAAACTTAGGGGTCAAGTCTGCTCATTCTGGTCTACTTAGATTCTCAGTGTCAAGGAAGGTCAGGTGGGGGAAACCCTGTAACCCGTGGGGACACTCTACCATGTAGGGGTCATTGCGAGACTCTCCCTTTCTGGCTGCCCAAGTAATTCTCAGGTGAGTGACTTTCTGATCAAGAGGTATCATCCGCCTCAAACCTCCTTAGTCATCAAAAGATTTTTGGGTGCCTTGATTGGGTCCATCACACATTCTATCCCTCATCTGACTCTTTAGTGCATGTTCAGGAGGAGGTCCTTACAACCACCCTTGAGGCTTCCATTAGTTGTCCATTCTCATTGAGGTCAAGCCTTGACACACTTGTTTATGCTACCACCCGTTCATATTGACATATCTTCTGACTCTTCTGCTTCTGAGCCCAGATCTCCTTCATCCACATCCATGGAGAATCACAAAGAAGAACCCAATCTCCAGAATCAACTACAGTGCCTCAATGATCTGTTTCAGGCTTTCATGAACCCACCGCAACATCCTCAGATGAGAGATCACTACAATCCCATTGTGGTGGCAATCGAACCCAGGGTGCAAATCCTGGTTGGAGGACCTAATACTGAACTCAAACCGAATCTGATTCATGCTATCCCAAAATTCCATGGCTTGAACTTCGAAGATCCCTTCTAGCACATCAAAAGGCTAAAACATTTGGCCCAGACCTTCGGGCCACCTGTTCAGAATCGGGACATCCTACTCATGAAGATGTTCTCCTTCTCCCTCATGGATAATGCTGCCGATCAACACATGGGAGGAACTCCAATCTGAATTCCTGAAGAAATTCTTCCTAGCTGGTCGGACAAATGCTTTGAGGCACCAGATCACGCACTTCATGTAGAATGCGGGAGAACCACTTCATGAGGCATAGGACCGCTTTTTGGATCTCATGCAGAAATGCTCCCATCACGTAGTTCCTAAATGGAAACAAGTCCAATCTTTTTACAAGGGACTCTGTGAGGATATTAGGCTCTTTGTTAATGCAACTTGTGGTGGCAACATCATGGGTTAGCATGAAGATACAGTTTGGGAGATTCTAGAGAACGTGTGTGAGAACTCCATAAATAATGAATCTATGGGTGTGTTCGACCGGATGACCACCCATGCATTGATAAACAAGCGAGAGGCACATGAGACTCTGGGCCTGTCCGCATTCGTCGATCTGGAATTGGTGGCCAATCGCCTGGATAAGGTCTCGATCATCGAGAAAAAGGTGGATGAATTGACTCGACATCTGTAGAGAACCACCACCGCATAGCAAAACACGTATGCAGAATTGCCCTCAGGTAGGGAAGTTGTGCATAACATTACCACTACTCTCACCAGGGGATAGACTCATATCCACCCTCGTTTGATCCTACTTTCAGAGGAAACTCCAGACCCACCTACTCTAGTTGAGGGAACTCTGAACCCTCGTATTGTGACTTTTTTGGAGTTCCTCTGACCTGCAAGGATCTTCATGCCATCCAGAATGATCCACTCTCCAATACCTACATCCCTGGATGGTGCAATCATCCCAACTTTGCGTGGTCGGGAAATAATCTGAACATAAGACCTTAATTCCAACCCTGACCATAAGCTCCATGCCCATATCAGCCTGATCAACCTAGGCCCAATCCGAATTACCAATCTAGGACTAGCAAGGAAGATCAAATGAGCATGATTTTGCAAGCCTTGGCTGACATCCAGAAGACCAATATGGCTATGCAGAAGCAGCACAAAGACAAGATCACAGAGGTTCGAAATCAACTCGCACAGATGGAGTGGACTTGCTAGCCTTGTGCACTTCCTTCCCAACCTTTGCCAAATCCAAACAACATGTTGACCCAAAAGCATGTGGTGAATCAAATCCAAGGTCAATCATGCTACACTCAGGTAGGCCCGTCAACTCATACTTGCATGTTTATAGCATCCACCTTAGCTGATCCGAATCATATCATGACTTATCCTACTGTTGAACAATAGGGTCCAATTCTCTCTCCTCTGCCTCCGTGTCATGACTGCACTATGATCAATGTTGAGGGCATGAGAAAGATCATAAGAACAGGCCTCGAGGCCCATCTCCCAAATCTCACCCAACCCATGATCAACACAATAAGGTCGACGACAATACCAAGAGGTGGAAACAGAAACTCGTCCCCCAAAATAGCCAATCATTCCCCTATCCCAAATCTTATCCCACCTCCACACTAGAGGACTGTCGGAATCTGACATAATGGGACCATTGAGGAATGCACATGTCACTATCCCGTTACTTGATATCCTCACTCTCAACTCCACCTCACCTGACTTATCCAAAAAAGAGGTGGAGGAACCCTCACAAGGGAAGGTAGTACTGTCTGAAAATGTGAGTGCCATAATCCAAAATAGTCTACCTCCGAAGAAACCTGATCTAGGCACCTCGTTGATCCCCTGCAAGATCGGTGGTACAAATTTCAAGTGTGTTGTACTAGATCTTGGCACGTTAGTCAACCTAATCCTGACCACCCTATTTGAGAGACTACGGATAGGACAACTAAAACCCACTGATGTTACTTTGCAATTAGCTGACCGAACCGTAATCACCCCGATTGGGCTAGTAGAGGATGTGGTAATTAGAGTCAAGGATTTTAGCTACCTAGCTGATTTCCTAGTTCTTGACATGAATGCGCCACAACAAATACATGATATGCCCATGATGGGGAGACCTTTCTTGGCTATTGTAGGAGCCATAATCAATTGTGAATTAGGGCACATGATAATTGCCTCTAGAGATAAGCGAACTGAGATTAATATTTTTGAGGCATCTTCTAAAGGAAAAGAAAATTGCTCAGCAGAACAGCTAGGTTTGATTTAGGATCTCATGACTGTTTCAGCAATAGGAAACCTAGAACCAGAATTGGAAGTCTTCTGCATGATGGAGGATCTCGAATTAGTTGAGCATGATTCTAGCGAATTGAGAGTATTGGAGGCTTTCACCTTTGATCTTGAGGACATACACATGGATTTCAGGGAATAGGTTGATATTCAACGGGATTCGAAGTTATATTCCATCGATCTGGAGACATTTAATTATGATGATTATTTAGAGGATCTCCTAAAATCGGACATAGTAGATACCAAGAAAGCCCACAACCCAGAATATGAATTGATGCAAGAAATACGCTGTTTGTTAAATGATGTAATTAGCGTTGTTGCAAAGCGTAAACCATAATCAAACTTTTATCTTTATAATACCTAGATGGTGGAGTATCTAGGGTCACCCAAGGAAGCCAATTTGTTAGTCACAAAGAACAGGTTCTCTCTCTTGCCTCTCAAATCAAAACATATCTTTTTGTATTTTTGATTTTGTTGCTATTAGGGTTTTCAGAGACAATCAGGTTTTGTATGAAGATGAATTACGCTACAACTAACCCTATGTGACAATAATGAAGTCTTCTCCTCTAAGCTCACCCTAGGCAAGTGTGCCTAGGGTAATTAGAAGAGAAGGGGTGTGATGCACTAGTAAACTAATAGCAACATGAAAGACACACTAAGCTAGAAAGCATGAAATTGAAGGCAATAAAACATCTTTGTATGACTAGTAGAGTTGATGACAAGTAGTTACATTCTTCTTAAAAGTAAAAGAGAAACTACACTAGATAATACAAAGAAAATAGAGATGAAGAAAAATCCTCTAGAGATGGTGAAGAAGGAATGGTCCTTGCTCCAAGCATAGTAGCTCCTGTGCTTGAAAAGAATGCTTCCTTGCTTCTATACTTTGCTCAATACTTATTAATCCTTGAAAAGAATGCTTATTATTCATTGAAAATCTATACTTTGCTCAATTTCTTGTGCTCATTTATATTATATGTTGAGATTAGAGCATGAATGCAATACTTGCTCCCTATGTTCGACCTCGAATACTTTTTTGAATTCGAGTAATAAATTGTATTTGTTGACGAGCGATTGAGGCGTTACTACAACGAATGCATATTCAAATCCCTCCTCATCGTTCACTCCCTGCAACACCTTGGTTTTCCCTCCAAAAATACCTTCTAGAAGATGTTCATTTTGGAGGGAAAAAAATAGAGGGTGGAGATGGGTTGAAGGGGTAAGTGTAGGGTTGGATTTCAAGGGTTTTGGAGAGAAAAAGTTAGCACCATTTTTAGGTGGTTTTGGGGGGAATTTGGTGGTGTCTTTTGGTGGTAGAGAGAGATGAAGGGATGTATAGGGTTGGCACCAAGATTGAGGTGGAGTGGTGGTAGCTTAAGTGGACTTAGGTAAGGTTAGGTGGTGGAGCTAGTTAGGTGGGTTTTAGGGTTAGGTTTTGGTGGCCAAGGAGGTGACTAGCTAAGCTAAGCTAGCTTAGCTAGTAGGGAGTAGGGTAGAGAGGTAGAGGGAGCTAGGGTGTTTTGGAGGTGATGAGCTGGAAGAAGTAGTCTTGAGCTGCACTGGAGCTGGTAGTTGCTGAAGAGAGCTGCAAGAAGCAACCTTAGTTGTCTTAGCTTGCTAGTTCTTTGCTAGCTGCTAGGCCAAGCTAAGATGAGTTGGCTTCTACTGATGTGAGCTAAGGTGAGTTGGGTTTGGTCTTCCCGGAGATTACTGAGCTAGCTAGAGTAGCTAGCTTAGGTCAAGTAGCTCAGCTCAACTAAGTTGAGATGAGTGGAGCCTTCGGGAGCTGGACTTAAGCTGGCCTGAGCTGGTTAAGGTCATCATCAGCTGACCAGGTCTAGCTACTATCTAGTCCTAGTCAGGTTGAACTTCCAGTGAACTCTTCTGAGTTGGAGGAGCTGGAATGGAGCTGGGATCAACTAACTTGAGCTAGTTTGAGCTACCATCTAGCTGAGGTGAGCTGAATGGAGCTGAGGTGAACTAGCTAGAGCTACCATTCAGTTGATATGAGTTGAATGGAGCTAGGGATGAGTTGATCCAGCTAGATGGAGTTGGGATCCAGCTGGGATGAGCTGGATCTAGTTGGGTTCTAGCTGAGATGAGCTGGATCTAGCTAGAATTCAGCTGATAAGAGGTTCGTCTTCATCTTCTGCCTTTCTGAGTGTTAGGATTTTAGGGATCTGCCTATCTGTTTATCCCTAACACTCAAATAAACATGTCAAAAACACAACAAAACATGCAATGTATGCCTAACCTAATTTATGCCTAAATGAAGCCCAAAAACCCATTTGCAGAGTTAAAATCCTAAGAGCTAGGTTTGTTTTAGGTCATAAGAATGATGATAAACTGGCGTTTATCACACCCCCATGCTTATTTTTTGCTAGTCTCTTAGCAAAACAAATTTTTACAAAATGAAATTTTTGAGAAAAGTAATTTTTTCAACTTTTTTAAGGAGGAGATCACAGGACCTTGGTTAAAATAGGGGTGGTATGGGATTTGTTATAGATAAACAACAAGATTAGTTTTCAGATCCAAAAAATTAGACGAATCGGGATCAATATATCCTCCAAAAGTTCACAAATTAATACATTGTTAATTCAGATGACACAAAATTTTTGTAGTTAGGATTTTTCCGGCTCTTGAATCTGATTCACAACTTGTAATAACCTTTAAAACTTTGTGTTTGTGCTTGTGAGAAGACAACATTTATAGGGTTGTGTTTTTGGTTTAAAACTTTTTTTTTCCTTTCTTTTGAGTCTCCCCCATGCTTATTCTTAGCTTACTCTTATAATAGATCTGTCGGGATCATCATTCCCATTAACAACCCTCGAGGGGCTCTGGTGCTAGTACTTCGAGATAGTACTATCCATGACACCACCCAGGAGCTCATAACCCCAAAACATGATGTGGTGTAAAGGGGCACTCCAAACAAACTCAAGCTCTTACTCTGACGCTATGGGTGGAGCACTGTCCAAGACACTTGAGTTGCAAAAAATGTGCTTTAATGCTTCATCTAAAGATATGAAATATAGATATAGAGCAGCGTCGAGGCGGTAACATGTTGACGTCGCGTCCTCAAAGGAGGCATTTTCCTCCTTCTCCATGGTGGGAACTCAAACCAATGATCAGCTTCGGACTTTTACTAAGGCCAAACAAAGGGTTTTTCTAATTTTTAATTATTTTTTAGGTGTTGGCTTGTGTGTGAATTTGACACAAGAAATTTTGCACGAGATGCAAGTTTTTGAATCGGAAACTAAGCCAGATATTTTCCATGTTACAAAGGGGGATTAAGTCACCTAAACTATCATGAGTTCAGGTCGAATTTTAGAGAAGGATATTTGATCTAGTCTAAAGGTTGACCCTGAAATTTTAATAATCAGATCCATATCCTTATCCCTAGTTTGTTAAAGATTAAATGCCATTGTACCAAAAGTGAATGTTCAACCTTTGTCCCGATTTCAAAATTTCCTCAAAAAGTTTTCAACATTTTTATTTTTTTGGGTATGCATACAGAAAATGAAACAAGAAAATTTCATGTTTTTGGGTTTTGAAAATTCTGATTTGATTGTCAAATTTAAAAATATCCGCCTCATGCTTAAGATGTGGCATGTCCGCATGCAATTGGGGGGAAAAGGGATTACCTAGATGAAAGCGGTCAAAATCTGGATAGTCAAAACCTCTGAAGCAAAGAAAAAAGGAAAAGCAGGAAAAAATGATGGGTTACCTCCCATTCAGTGCTATCTTTTACGCCATTCAGCTGAGCATGAATTGCCATGCACGGAAGACGGACAATCATGTAAATAATTGGACACTTGAATGTCCTCAAGAAAGGTGTCTTTCTTAGGATCCCTTAAAAGATGAATGGTAAGGATAGAGGGATCAATTTGAAATGGAAAATTGGAAGAATGACCCAAGTCTAGCCATGGTTTGAATTTAAGATGAAAGCCAAACTTGGATGGGTCGGGTGGTAGGTCCAATGGAAAGGGAGGCGGAGAGAAGTCAATGTGATGTAGGGCAAGTAAAGTTAGCATGGATGTTTCTGGTGATAAATCAAGAAGATTAAAAGAGTAAAAGCAAATCCTAGTTGATCTGAAATGTCTTGGACCACAAAATCAATAGAATTTGGATCAATAGTGGTCAAAGTAGAGTAGGGGTTGATCAACATAAATTTCTCAATTACCACTTCCATTTTATTATCAGCATCCTCAAAAAATTCATAATCAATGGACTTCTTGGAAGCTTGGAAAATATCTAATAAAATAGTCTGGTTACTGCAACTTATATCCATTTCTCTGGAAGGATAATTAATATTAGCTTATGTGGTAATCAGAAAAGGTCTTCCAAGGATGACTGGTACCTCTATGTCAAGGACCAGAAAATCAACCAGAAATAGACAATTCTGGGCCTTGACAATAATATCCTCAAAAACTCCCCACGGTTTAATGGTAAATCAGTTTGGTAATTGAAATTGAACCTTAATAGGTTTTAATTCACCGAATCGAAATTCCTTGAATAATACTGGGGGAATGAGATCAATAAAGGCACCTAAATCGAGAGGGGTGTGATAAAAGGTGGTGTCATTTTTTACAACCGAAATGAATGGTGCACTCAGGTCCTTTTTCGTGAGAGGTAGCTTACTCTGTACAACGATTGATCTTACTGTCTTGGAAAGGACCACCCATCTTAGATTCTAGTCCTACAACTTTGGAGTACACATGGCTTGCAAAAATTGAGCATAGGCAGGGAAGGCATCTAAGAGGGGGATGTTAGTCTCGACTTGCCCAAATAAGTCCAAAAGATCTTAGTGAGAGGCTCTGATTTCTTTCTTTTAGAAGGATTGGATTGCAGTGCGTAAGTGTAAGGAGTAGGATTTGAATCTTGTGTTTTTGGTGGTTCTTTTTCTTCTTCCTGATTGAGGTTAGGGGAGTTAATTTGCATAGGTTGAGAGTGGGTTTCATCAATTTGAATTGAAGGCCCTAAATCAGTGGTGGTTTTCCCACTCTTCAATGTATCCGCATATGCAATTTGGTTATCACTGGGAGGAGGTGGAGGGGCCTGTTATTGATAGAAACCTGGTTGGTGCTGAGATATCAAGTTAATGGGAGGCTGATTAGTGTGGTTCTGATTTTGATTTCCACCTAGGTGTTGGCTCCTTTGATTGATAGGGTTTGGTGTGGGTTGGGATGGTGAATGTCCTGCAGGTCTTTGGGTCGGAGTAACCACAACTTGATCATGGAGATTGCTAATAACATGGGTTATTTCCGTCATTTTGCTTTGCATTTCCTGCAGGGTTTTCATCATCTGGGCATTGATGTCTTTTTGAGATGGCCTAGATTGATAACAAGTCTGATTTGAATCATACCCTCCAAACGAGTTTTGTTGTTGGTGAGGAATCGGATTGGTCTAGGAGTGAGTCGAATAATTCCTCCAATTAGAGGAATTTTTAAATTGCTCCTGGAGGGTGGAGATATTTTGATTGGGGCGATGATTTGGATATGTGTAATTCCCCGTTGAACCATAAAAAACCTCCGAATATTGATTATACTCAGCACGGGCAGTATTTAGATTATGCAAATTTTCTCCCCTTGGGGCCCGTGGAGCTTGGGTAAGTTTGGCAGGTCTCCCTTGGTTGGCTAGGTTTGTTATATCCCTAGTCAACTGTTGTTGATTAGCTTGTAGCTGAGCCATCAAGGAGTAGAATTGAGGTGGGAGGTCTTGATTAGGTAGGTCCAGGGTGGATAGATTGGGGATAGAAAAATCAGCATGTGGGTTAGAGGACCTATTTTGTTTTTCCATTTTTTTAAAATGCAAAGAAGAGGAAGAATGCGGGAAAATAGGTCTTTGGTGTGGGAGGCAAAATCAAGCGGTCCCCCCAAGTGCAGAGTTTGGGATCGTCGCCCGTGCAAAAAAAATGGAAGAAATGGGGAGGAGAGGAGGGAGAGATGAGAGAAAGTGTGCAATCAAGGAACAAAATTCTAGACCTAACTTAAATGTGACTCCCGAAAAATTAACCTAAGACTTGGTCTATCTAGAAAATAAGAAATTAGTAGTGGATATCCGTTCTCTCAACAAATCTAGTTAGGCTGAATAAGGGGAGGGTTGGGCCCAAGCTTGTCCCAGGAAAATCACAAAGAGCTTGTGTAAACCCATGCCTGGTCGTTTAGCATGGCTGATTAGCCCATATTTGTGGGTTATTTAAGTATTTAAGTGCTTAGACATTAATCTTTCATTAACATTTATTTAGCATGCATTAGGATATAAATAGATTCATTTATATTTTTTTACTTAATTATATAATTCATGCATTAGGAATTGACTTAAAATAGCATGCAATTAGGTGCATTACATTGTTTTAATTAATATAGAAGATAAGGATTTGTGCATAAATAATCCTAATATTTATTATATTGTTATTCTTCTTCTTTTGTAGGAACGGCTTCGCTTCGTCAGTAGCCATTCACTCCAGGCACAGCTACAAGCATTCCTCCTCCATGAAAAGTGGATCTGAAGCCTTTAAGGCACACGCTCCATTTCAAATCCTTGGAGCCACAGCTACAAAGGGGGAGGAGAGTCACCATCTTCATGCAAGCCTCCATCCTAACCCAATACTGTGCTTCACCTCCTCGTCACCGGCCTCAACTGCGGCAGCGTGACTTTACCACTGTGGGCATGTGGTGTGACGGCCTACACCACCAACCAGAGTCCTTGCACCACCATGCTTCACTAGAAACACCTTTCCCCTACATCTTCTTCCCTGTGCTTCACCTGCAACATCAAGAACAAATCCAACATTTCCCAACCTCTCAGCCGCACACAGCATCATCACGCACAACCTCCAGCCGCGCCACCGTGTGCACCCGCACCTTGCCCCTCCTTCGCGTGTAGCCGGGCACCCTCACGTGCACTCGCTCTCCTCCAACCCATGTGCAGAGCGCACGTCCTCCAACACCTCCAGCAGCCACCTCCAGCAGTGCATGCCTCCTCGTTGCGCACCCTCGCGGCACAACCAGTGCACACATTCTCTCGGCCGGCAACCACCTCGTCCCACCTCTGCACATAGCTCCTGCTCACGCCCAACCGTGCTCCACACCTAGCAGGGATGCCGCGTTCATCACCTCCTTTGTCAGCTCCCCACGCAGCCGCCCAGCACGCACAACCCTCCCGGGTCGTGCATAGCAAGCATCCCCAGCTGCACGCACGTGCACCTCCTTGCGGTCCTCCATCAGCGTGTGCCACCATCTCCATTCCCTCCTCTCCATAGGCAACAAACAAGGGTTGCAGTCGGCCACCCACCATCCATTCTTCCTCGCCGCCGCCATTCTTCAAACCACCACCGCCATCGAAAGCGGCTCGACGGTCTTATCCTTCACCGTGAATCTCACCTCCAGCCGCGGTCTGCCATGCACGCACACCTAGCACGAAGGGAATCCCCTATTCCACTCTCAATTAATAATTACATTAGCTGCCATTGTGAGATTTTATTAGTATTATATTTTGCCACATTGCAAAATATATCCTTCAGATGTGCATAATTGCTATTTCAACATTAGCTCTTGTTGTTTACTTAATCTAAAAGTGATTTTGACTTGGTTTCTTGATGAAATTTATCGTGAACATCGATTTTGAATTCGTACAAGTTTTAATAGGCCATTGCCTCCCTGTGGATATGACCCGCTCTTCTCGAGTGGTTTATTTTAATTCAATATTTTGATTAGTTATTTTCCACCACTTAGAAATACAATGACAAATCATCTTAATTATCATCTTCGAAAGTGAAAGTCATCTTATCAAATGGCGCCATTGCCGAGGAGGCAACAGGCTTAATTAAATCACATTCACTCATTCGTTCACATTGATTTAAATTTTGAATCATATTTTAACTCTGGATCTTTTTATTCTGGTGCGAGTGCAACAATCTGCGACACACATTCTACGACTCACCATCACACCAACCATCATGAGAGGCGACCCTTGACATCACCAGAGGAGAAATTGTTTGAGCCACCTTGCAAGGAACCAGATTGCCAGGAGATGAAGGATGAGGATGTGACAATCATCTTCGCACATTTGGTCTTTGATTTGATTAGAGTAGGATTAAGACTTTAGACTTAATTTTCCTTACACATTTTGGTTTGAGACCCTTGTTCTGGAGTACAGTTGAGGGGTTTGTTCCTCGACTTTCCTTTAGGCCCGTGTTGGGTAACTTTTCGGGAGCCTGTTCCCTTTTCTTTAGATCTAGATTTTCTTTTGTGGATTGATTTTATTTTTCTTGCTTGTGCATAAGTAGCTAAAAAAAAACACGAGCTACCTGCTAGAAGCTACCTACCTTAGGACGACCATTTAGGTGTGAATGAGCAGCCTCTAGATTTATTTTGCTTGCATTTGTGTGCATCTCGCATTGCCGATTGCTGGAGGAAAGGTACATCCTCTTTCTTTGCATTCTATATTGTTCACACATGTGCATTTGGATTTAATTGCAAGACCATCTAATTGAATTGAAAAGATTTAACAAGTGGTCACATATTTTACTGCAAAAGGACTTTAAGTTAAGGAGGAACACTAAAAACCAAGGACTTGAATTGAGACATTGTGCTGCGGTTCAAAATTAAAAACTCAATTTTTTTACGGTGTATGCACACTTGTATCTCTTGCACCACGGCACGCATCTAGACACTCCTAGGTCTTGGAACTACTAGGACAAGAACCCTCCTACGATTGGATTCTGAAGTTTTCAAAACTTGAGATCAAAGGTTTTGTAACTCCAAAGAGGGGGATACCCTGTCATGAATTTTTGGGGGTAGTTAAGAAGCACCGCAAAAGCACAGCTTCAAAGGAAGGCTTAGGCCTACTTGCATCCCTCGATCTTCCGTCTTTGGAGTTGCTCTACCATTTGAGATTTAGGGAAGAACACCTAAGCTCCAACTAAGTCTTTTTAAGCATTTCGTAGGTCAACAATAAGCACGTAATTGATTAGGTAACTTGCTTTGTCACCTACAATTTGAATTAAAGTCAAAAGCCTAAATTTGTAAAGACCTAACAAGCCTAACAAGTCCTTTTGAATTGTGTTTGTAGTGCATGCTTGGTAGGCAATCTCTTAGGAGACAGCTTGTGTTTGATCCTAAACCTGAAAGAATCTTAAGAAGGAACCTCCCAAGAGAAGAAATGGCTGGTCAAAAGAGCCTTAAGGAATATTTCATTCCGACCAATCAAAATGGCCTTGCACTATGTAGACCTAGAGGGGACAATCCTTATCAAAAGCAGTACCATATCCTTGCTGCCTTCTTTTTATGGTACTACTAGGGAAGACCCTTACAGGCAAATAGAGGAATTCACCGAGGTCTGTTCCATGGTGAAGCTGCAGGGCGTTACTGATGATGCCCAAATGCGGACCCTCTTTCCTTTCTCCCTCAAGGATAAAGCCAAGTACTAGTATCATACCTTTGATGATATTAACACTTGGGATGCCCTGAAGGAGTTTTTGAAGTACTTCCCCATGAGCAAAACAAATTACTTTAGAAGGAAAATTATGAGTTTTGTTCAAAAGGATGGGGAAGCTTTCCATGATGCGTGGGAGTGCTTTAATGACCTGTTGAGACTTTGCCCACATCACCAGATGCCCAAGTGGCAACTGGTTGAAAGGTTCTACACCGGACTAGATGATTCGCACAGGCGGACTGTGGATAGTGCCTGTGCAGGAACCTTTCTATCTACGACTAAGGATGAAGCTTGGAACCTTTATGATACGTTGAGTGAGAATTATATTCACTTGAATTTTGACTACATGGATAGAAAACCCACTCTCATGCAAAGAAAGTTGGAGGCAAATGAGGCAAGGGGTACCCAGAATTTAGACTATCAGATTCAATTGTTGAATCAAAACATGGAAAGGTTTATGTCGAGCCCGAGCCAATTCACATCTAGTACCTCCAAATCCCAAGCTTCAGAATGCTTCATTTTCCAAGGCAATACACACGCCATTGTGGATTGCCATTTGGCCTCCCAATTCCCTGAGCTTGTACAAGCGGATCTAAATGCCACTCAAGGGTTCCGTCCTAGACCTCGTAATGACCCTTTTTCCAACACTTATAATAAGGGATGGACGAATCACCCAAACTTTTCCTGGAGACAAGGGAATGTTTCAAATTCAGGGAATTATAAACCACAACCCTTTCAAAATCAACAAATGAACCAACCTCAAACCTTTGCCCAACCTAAGACCTTTGAGATGGATGAATTGAAGGCAATGTTGAGAACTATGCAAGAAAGTCAAAGTGCCATCATCCAATCTCATGACAAGGCTATACATGAAATGAAATCGCAGATAGGACACCTTGTTGAGGTCGTTAGACAGAGGGAAATTGGGAAGCTTCCTAGTGCTGCTGAGGAGAATCCTAAAGGAAAAGGGATTGTCTTTAGGGAGCATGCCCAAGCGGTGACTATTCTGAGTAGTGGGAAAGAAATTTCCAAACCCGATGCTCCTTTAGTCTCATCCTCTGAAAAACCATCCACCCCGACTTTCGCCCCCACCAGAGAAGAATTGCACAAATCTCCTCCGCTTGAAATCACCTCACCGGAAGAAGTTGCTCCCGTTCCACCCCTTACTCGACATGACAACCCTTCCACCCAGAGACCGAGAGTGCCATTTCCAGAGCGCTTATCCACCTCTGGGTAGACTTTTGCTGGCTCATCTGGAGCCAAAGATAAGACGGATGAGATCATGTAAACTTTCAAGCAAGTGCAGATTAACCTGCCTTTGCTTGAGGCTATCAGGCAGATTCCGTCTTATGACCACTTCCTAAAGGACTTATGAACGAAAAAGCGGCAATCTAGGAAACAGGTCCAATCAAAAGTTATCCTACCTGATTCTATTAGCTCAATTGTTCAACATGGCACACCCCCGAAACTTAGGGACCCAGGAGCCCCGTACATCTCGGTGGTTATTGGTGACTTACAGATTGATAAGGCTCTACTTGATCTGGGTGCGGGGGTGAACATCCTTCCGAGCTACGTGCATGAACAACTTAAGGGAGGCAATCTGAAGCCTAGCTCGATAATCCTCCAAGTTGCTGATCGATCACTCAAGACACCACAAGGAATTATAGAAGATGACCTTGTGAGAGTAGAAGATTTCTTCTTCCCCATTGACTTCGTAATTTTGGACAGTGACCCTACCAACAAGCCAACCAAGCCCTCCATCATTTTGGGTCACCCCTTCCTTGCAACTTCGCATGCTTCAATCAATTGCAATACTGGGACATTAAAAATGGGCTTTGGGAACAGGAAAATCCGGTTTAATGTGTTTGATGCTTATAAACAAGTCGGGCTTGAGGATTGTTCTCAAGTTGAGGTGATGATGACCTGATTGAAGAGACAACCCCTGTAATGTTATGTGATGACCCCCTTCAGCATGTCATGCTAAATGAGCATTCCCATCTCTTGGAGGAATGTAAAAGGGATATACTAGAACTTGAGGAGTTGCTAGGTGTTTCTACTAAGTCCCTTTCCCAATCATCTCTGCCCAAGGTAGATCTACTACCTGAGATGGAGACATCTATTATGAAACCCTCAACCATACAAGCCCCCGACCTTGAGTTGAAACCCCTCCCAGACACTCTCTAGTACGTCTTCCTGGGTGCCAATGATATGCTTCCCGTTATCATTTCGACTGTGCTATTTGAGGCACAAGAGGGAGCCATGATTGAATGCTTGTCTAGGCACAAGGAAGCTGTTGCTTGGAGCATTGCTGACATTAAGGGTATACACTCTACACTCTGCATGCACCAAATTTATACTGATGATTCCATCAAGCCATTTAGGGACATGCAGAGATGCTTAAACCCTAATATGAGGGTGAAGGATCTTTAAAAGATAGGATATATGGCTATGCGCACAAAAACTCAAACACAAAATCAGTAATAACAAGACAATTTGCACAATCAATCAAACCACAGAAAAAGGCACAATATGTATAGTGGTTCCCCTCCCTTGGGTACTCCACTACCTAAGCCTCCCAACTTAGGATTTTTAACCTGATTCTCTCAACCCCGAGAGAATCAATTTACTAAACCGACATAATTAGCGGGTTACCTCAACCCAAGTACAAAAATGGGTTTGTTACAACCCAACGAGCAAATACTCAAGAACAAATGAAATACAGGTGTAAGAAAGAAAGATCTTACAACTAAGTTCCTAAGCCTCTCAACAAATGTAAATATAATGTTACTGATTTGAGAGCCTAGAATGAGCGTGAATGCCTTGACAATGCGTGAAGAAATCACGTCGAAGTGTTTGCAAAAGCGTAGAGAAATTGATAGCAGCAAACTATTCCTTCTTCAAAATATTGTGAGAATATGAAATATAGCTCTAGAATTTTTCTTCTCTATTTCTCATATGCAAATTAAAGGTCCAAGGGTTTATTTATAGAGTTAGAACCTTAGTGGGCCGTCTACTAAACGTTGGGGTTTAAATCCCAACATTCATATAGCCAAAATTAATTTTCTAGTTGTTCAATTTTGAGCCAACGGCTACCTAGTACTAGTACTAAAGTATGGGTACCGGTACTCATTGCTTCCAGATTTGGGTTTCAAACTCTTAACATAAATCTGTAACCCACTTGTACCGGTACTGATCATTAGTACCGATACTCATTACCTCCAGTACCGGTACTCGCAGGGTATAGGTTTGTTTCTTTAAAAAACCCAAACTTGTAACTCACATGTACCGGTACTTATGGGCTAACAAGTACCTTTTTTAAGTGATTTAATCAATTACATTCTTTGAAAATGATAGCAATATTAATCCTAATTTATCTTTAATTATTTTTACGATATAAGTTATATTCCTTTGTTAAAAGGCATATACAATCTATAAATAAAAAATCTAAACAAGAAACACTAAATGTCGAAGATGATCTCTTCCTCCTTGATTCTTCCTTATCATCTTGCCTCCTTCTTATCATGATCTTCTCCTTTTCATCAAGCCTCCATCATTTCCTGTTTGCCTTAATCTTCACCTAAATCTGAAAAGAACTCAATTGCAAACATTAATTTATAATAATTTTGTTAACACCAAAACAAGATGTGGAACAAGGTTCCAACAAAGGAAGGTGGTTAAAAAGGAAATCCTGAAGTGGTTGGACACTGGGTTCATATATCCCATTGCAGATAATAAATGGGTAAGTCCTATTCATGTGGTGCCAAAGAAGTCAAGCTTTACTGTGGAATTTAATGACCAAGGTGAACAAGTTGTGACTAGACCCTCAACTGGATGGAGGGTCGGTATTGATTACCGCAAGCTGAACACCGCTACCCAGAAGGATCACTTTCCCTTGCCTTTTATTGATCAAATTCTCGAGAAATTGGTGGGGAATAAGTACTATTGCTTTCTTGATGGATATTCTGGGTACAACCAGGTTGTAGTCTTTTCTGATGACCAGGAGAAGACGATGTTCACGAGTCCTTACGGTACCTTTGCATTTAGGCGTATGCCATTTGAACCATGTAATGCACCTGCGACCTTCTAGCGATGTATGATGTCCATTTTCTCGGACATGATTGATGAGTGTGTTGAAGTGTTTATGGATGACTTCTCCATTTACGGCTTGTCTTTTGACCAGTGTCTCCTGCACCTAGAGAATGTGCTGAAGCGATGTAAGGAGATTGGTTTAGTCCTCAGTTGTGAGAAAAGCCACTTCATGGTACAGAAAGGAATTGTACTTGGGCATGCTGTGTCTAAGTGAGGATTGGAAGTAGATCAAGCCAAGGTTGATTCTATTTCCAAACTTCCATTACCCACAAATGTCAAACAGATTAGATCCTTTCTCGGCCTTGCCATCTTTTATAGGCACTTTATTGAAAATTTTAGTAAAATTTCTAGGTGATGTGCATACATCTAAATAGCCAAAACTATCTATTAATGCATGCTCTTAGTGTCACATTAGCATCATACATTATAAATATTGCATAACATGCATAATCATGCATTTAGGTCAAGTTGTATAAATTGTATAGAAATTGTCTCCTTTTATGGCCAGGGACAGGGCGACTTTTTATCGGGGCCTCGGATCGAAGATCCAACCATACGGATCTGATCAGGGTGACAATTGAGTTCAACAACTCTAAGATCGCCCTGATCGGACATCTGTAGCACCAGATAGAGACCAAGGAAGCCTAAAGATCAAGGGCCAAGATGGTGCCAATCCACACTTCAGATGATAAATCCAACCACACAGATGGGTTTGGATAGATGATCACAGCCTAACAGCATGAAAATCGGTCCAATCCAACACCCGTGGCACCGTCTACAACACACAGAAGATGGACAGCCAAGATGGCGCCATGTGGACCATCTTAGTTGCCCGATCGACCCCAAGGAACCGTAGCTGCATCTCCAAAGGCCTTCCATCGCATGATCCTAGCCGTTGGATCTTGATCCAACGGCCAACAAATTTGCGTGCTTAAACCCTCCGCACGACAAAGTCGAGGCTTCAGCGAGTGGTCACGCCCCTGTGGGTGATGCAGGGGTCACTAGTTCAAGCCTTGTTGAGTGCCTAAATCCAACCGAGGAGCGGGGCGCATCGATTCTGACCGATAGATGGCGATCGTGTGGCAGATGAAGCGGAGACGTGGCGCGAGGACATGCGCTGAATCGCGTACGCATGCGATGACGCACACCTGCACGCCTCATCGCACGCATGGGCGTGTGGCAGGGGGATTTGAACGGGTGCTGTGAGGCGAGATCTCGACCGTCCGATCTCATGATCGAACGACTGATATCGCCCAAATGTGGGCGTACATTTTAGGCATGGAAGAGGAGTAGGTCCGCATGTAGCGCACACACGTCACCCACGACGGGCCTTTAGCGACATTTGATTCCGTCACTAAAGGTCCCATTTTAATGTTTTTGAAGTTAAAATATCCAAAATGCCCCCAATCCTTGCAACTATAAAAGGATACCCTTACCCTACAAATTTATCAACCCTTCCTTCACCTCTCTCCCTCTCGAAAGCTTAAGAGAAGCTTGTCCCACACCCGGGATGCTCCTCAAGAGCTAAATCCAAGCTTTCGCCCTCATTCCGGAAGTGGATCCCGCGACGACGACAACGTGTTGCCTCGTTCTTGTTCTTCTGACTTTGTCCTCCTTCTTCCCACCTCGTCCTCCATCTTCCAGGCATCGCCTCCATCCAGCTCGTCCTCCAAGCATTCGTCGAGGAGGATAACTGATGAGAACCTCATCATGAGCCATAACTAGCTCATTTTGACCCAATACAAAGGATAAAAGCTCCTACATATCTCAAGGAAAGGCTTAACTCAGAGAATTCTGAGTTTGAGAAGAAAACCAGTCATAAGGGGTAAAAGTGCAATTTTACCAGTATAATCTGCATACAGGGTAATTCAGGGCCCAAACACAGGTCAAAACGGCTTAATAAGAAGAAAAGTGGGATGAGATGATCTAGCAAGGGCTACAGCACTTCCAAGGAACCAAATGATAATCTGTAACCCTAAAACAACCCACTTCAATTCACAAGGTTCGAGGCAAAGTAAAAATAGAATAAACCCTCTAAAATTCATAGAAAAATAATCTCTAGGGTTTAGAACCTTCAATTTGGCCTTTAGAACCCATTTTGACCTACATTGAGAACCATGCCCAATTAATAACTTAATTTGGGTTTTTGCGCAAATTGACCGGTCAAACAAGGTTTAATATGAAAATAAAATTCACCATCAGATTCCTTAGGTCCTAATTAGTCATGTATAAAAACTTGAGCCTAAGAAGAAACCTCCTTGACCGACTTTACACTTTGGTCCTCATATATTTACTCTTTGGCCCTCAACTTTTGAACCCTCGCATTTAGGCCCCTAACTCTCCTTCGTTCTTTGCAAACAGGTCCCTCCTGCAAAACCCTGCCAGCACCATGCTCCGGCGACCTTGCGCGGAGCATGGCGCCGCGCAGGGTAAGGTGGAGGACCTGGCATGTGTACCGGGGGTGCCCTGCGTCGTCAGCCGTCGCAGGAGCACCCCCATGATCAGTGCAGCCCCCCATACCGGCCGTGCGAACGCACGGACGGTATGGGTTCGTACTCCGACCATGCTCCGGCGAGGGAGACACGTCGTCTCCCTCCGCCTTCCTCCCTGCTTCAACCCTATAAATACCCCCCGCCGCTCCACCGACGAGGGCAGCCTGGATCTGACGGAGAAAACCCCCAGCTTTCGTCTCTTCTTTCTCCGGCAGACGCTCACCAGCTCCGGCGACTTCCTCTCCCTCCACCTCTTCGCTCTGCCGCACTACCAGCAGCAGAGACCTCCTCCCCTGCTCTTCCCGCGCCACGCCGCATCCAGCTGGCGCCTCTCCAGCCCTCTGCTCGCCGCCGCTCCTCTCTCTGAGCATCATCTTCTCCGGCGACAGTCGATACGACTGTCGCCCTGTTCCTCCCCCTTCGTCCCTGCAGTTAAGTTAGACTTACTCCCCTTCTCCTCCTCTTTCTTTCCCCGCTTTCGATTTAGTCAATTAAGCCCTCTACCGACCCTGTTCACCCTCATCCTCTCCGCCTCCGACCACCCTCCGGCGAGCCGCTCCCATCACCTCAGCGACCCACACGGCTCGCCGACCACCGCAGAACTTCCGCCTCCTCACCCTGATCCTCTTCCGCCCCTCCACTTCCCACCGAACACCCTCTGCAGACCCACCGAACACACCCACTCCCTCGCTCACAGTTTGACCTAGGACGACCTGACAGCTCCATCTCGCCCCCTGCAGACCCCCTGACCACCTTCGCCGTGCCACGGCGAAGGTCCCCCGCCTGTCTGATTTGGCCGAGAGGCCGTGCTATTGATTTCAGGTTACAGGCCTTGACCGCCATTGGCGAGGAAGCTCGAAGCTTGCTCGAGGTTGCTCCAAGCCTAGATATCCCAGGTTGAAGAGCCACGGCCAGCGCGAAAGAGCCTTGCGCACACACCCTGGCCCTCAATTGGAGTTGCGCGCCTCAACAGCTGTTGCAATTGGAAGCGCCATCCCTGCTGCAGGCGTGAGAGAAACGGGTGCGCGGATAGTCCCACCTCGGGAGTTTCTGAAGCCACACACCCACATAAATTGAAAAACTGCCTTATGCTGTTTGCCTCAGTTACCACGGGGTGAGGTCCCTCTCACCCGACCCGACCCGACTCGGCCTCGTCCGTGACCACGCTCCGCGGACCTGGCCCGACCCGAGTAGACTGACCTGCACTCCTCGCCCACCACGCACGCCGGTGGGCCTGGACCCGGGCCTGACCCGAACCCGATTACCCGGTAGCGCTCTGGGAGAGCTTCCGAAGAGTGATTTCAGAGAGAAAGATACGCGGGGGAGGGGGGTAGAGTAGGTTTTTGCCTCTTGACGAATGAACTCTGAAGTGTGCAGGCCAAAGAAGAAGAAGCAGACCCGCTGAAGAAGAAGGAGCTGCTGCACTGTAGCGAAGGCATTGTTAAGTCGTCTCAGCACCGGGGCAGACGACGGAAGGTCAGCAGCCAAAGAAGAAGAAGACCCGCTGAAGAAGAAGGAAGAGCAACGGCCATCGCGAAAGAAGAAAAAGAGAAGTCAAGGCAGGTGAAGACAAAGAAGAAGAAGGAATGAAGAGAAGCAAGAAGCAAGAAAAGAAGAAGACGATCTGACGAAAAAGAAAGAAAGGAAACAAGGAAGAACAGAAGAAGAAGAGCACGAGGGGAAAATCTGAAGAAAGCAGAAGAAAAAGAAGAAGAAGAAGAAGAAGAAGAACAGGAAGAACCAAAGACAAAGAGGAAGAAAGAAGAAAAGAAGAAGAAGCCAATTTTTCATCTCTCTCTCTCTCTCTTTATTTTTGTAATAGAACTTGTATATCTCTAGAATACAACTTGCTCCCTGAGTTCGACCTCGGGAACTCTTTTATTTTTCCGAGTAAAAAATTTTATATGATACGTTGGTAACAACCGGCTTTACTACAACGATATAACTCAACCCGGTCAAAAACCGACGCTCCATCATTTTGGCGCCGTTGCCGGGGAGCAACGGCTATTCTAGAGGTAAACATTCCTGTATCTTTTAAGTTCTAATAATCTCCTCTCTTTTGTGCAGCTATAGGAACTCAAGAAGACAAGCAACCACACAACTACTCCGAAGACAGGTAAAATCTTTTCTCTCACTATTAACCCCTACACTCTAAAGAGGAAGAAAAGAAAAGAACAAGCAATATAGGGCTAACCTGTCTTCCATATTTAGTAACCATAAAAGTTGCATGTTTTCAACTCATTATTTCTGCACACTATTAAGGGTATTTAAGGGCTAACACATTCTTGCTTGAGCCCTAATTACCCAACAAAGAATTAACTGGACCAAGTAGAGCCAACCTAGGATCCAACACTAGGGATTTAGAGACACACTCCTTAAGCAAGAATTGAGAAAACCAAATGAAGTGTGCCCAAGCCCTTGTCTGAAAATACCTATTCAAAGAAAATCTAAAACAATTGGCTCTCTAAACACTTGAACCCTAAAAGACAGGACCTAAAAGCTCTTAAAGAAAACAATAGGTAAAGTTGACCCCTTGGGTTAACCAACCTTAAATTAGGTCACTCTTTGCACTTAAAAAGACTAAAGTTCAAGTGAAACCTTAAGCACCCTGATCTTAAAATTGGTAGACTTAAGAGGTCAAGATCCCCATTCTGGTCTACCTGGAACCGCAGTGACAAGAGAGGTCGGGTGGGGGAAACCCTGTAACCCGTGGGGACGCTCTACCGTGTAGGGGTCTTCGCGGGACTCTCCCTCTCTGGCTGCCCAGGTAATTCTCAGGTGGACGATCTTTCTGATCAAGGGGTCCATCTGCCCCGCACCTCTATAGTCACCCAACACATTTTTGGGTGTCTTGATTGGGTCCATCACCTTCTAAACTTACCTCTCCCAACTGTGCATGTACGGAAGGAGGTCTCTAAGACCACCCTTAAGACCTCCTTTAGAAATTCACTCTCGTCAAGGCCAAGCCTCGACGCCCGTGTTTGTGCAGCAACACCCTCACATTATTCTCTCTTCTGATTCAGAACCAAGTTCTTCTTCTTCCCCCATCATGGCTCAGCCAGTTGAGGAAGAAAATAATCTGGAACACCAGCTCCAGCGACTCAATGACCTCTTCCAAAACTTCGTGCACCCACCGCAGCGTCCTATGATGCGGGACCACTACAATCCTGCTGCGGTGGCCATTGAGCCTCGAGTTAGAATCCCGATTGGAGGACCTGATTCCGAACTAAAGCCCAACATGATTCACGCTATACCTAAATTCCATGGGCTTAATTCTGAAGATCCCTTCCAGCACATCAAACAGCTTAAGCATCTGGCCCACACTTTTGGATCAGATGCGCAAAATCGGGATATTCTTCTCATGAAGATGTTCTCCTTTTCTCTTATGGACAAGGCCGCCCATTGGTATCAAACTCAGACCCGGCCGATCAACACTTGGGAAGAACTTCAATCCGAGTTTTTGAAAAAGTTCTTTCCCGTTGGTCGGACCAACGCCTTGCGCCATCAGATTACACACTTCACTCAACAATCAGGAGAACCTCTCCATGAGGCATGGGATCGTTTTCAGGATCTCATGAGGAAGTGCCCCCATCACGGAGTTCCTAAATGGGAACAAGTCCAATCTTTTTACCAGGGACTCCGTGAGGACATCCGCCTTTTCGTCAATGCAACCTGCGGAGGAAACATCATGGGTCAACATGAAGACACCGTATGGGAGATTCTCGAAAACATGTGCGAGAACTCCATCAACAATGACTCCATGGGATTATTCGACAGGACGAATACCTGCGCAGCGACGAATCTTAAGGGAGCACATGAGACGCAGGGCCTGTCCGCATCAGTCGACCTGGAATTAATGGCCAGTCGATTGGACAAGGTCTCAATTATTGAAAAGAAGGTGGATGAGCTGACTCAGCACTTGCAGCGAGCCACCTCTGCGCGTAACTCCTTTGCACAACCTCTTTCCACACAGGAGACTGTGCAAAACATCCTACACCGATCCTCCCCTGGGATGGATCCATATCCATCCCCATCTGATTCTTGGACTGGAAGATCATCCGATCCTTTCTTCACCAGCCGGGGGAACTCCATTCCCCCTTTCCCTGATTCTCAGGAGGTTCCTCAGACCTGCGAGGACCTCAACGCCATCCAGAACGACCCATTCTCCAACACTTACAACCCTGGATGGCGAAACCATCCAAATTTTCAGTGGGCGGGAAATTCTCAAACCCAAAGACCACCTTTTCAGTCCCGCCCACAGCCCTCTCATCACTACCAGCCGCCTCAGCCTCGGCTCAACCCTACTTATCCATCAGGGCCAAATCAAGATCAAATGTCCTTAATCCTTCAGACTCTGGCTGACATTCAAAAATCGAATGCGGCCATTCAAAAACAGCACAAGGACGAGCTTACTGAAGTTAAAACTCAGCTGGCCCAGTTGGCAAATTCTCGCCAGCCAGGCACACTCCCTTCCCAACCCCTTCCTAACCCAAATAACGTGCCAACCCAGAAGCGCGTTATGAATCCAAATTTAGGCCACGCTCAATGGATTTATCAGGCCCCTACTGCCCCATCTCCAGACGAGATGGAAGCCTCTACTTCTCGTACGGGATTTCAGCAGCAGCCACCCCTCCTACCAAATCCAAACCAAAATCAGGCCGGATTAAATGCTGTAACAACACGTAGTGGTAAGACAACTCAGGACCCGCGTTATCCAAACCACTCCCAGCCTGATAATCATGACCCTAGGATAGTTATCCAAGGTACCGCTGTTCCAGACCCACAACCAGGACCTATCCTAGAGGAACCAACCAAGATCCCGTTTCCCGAGGCCCTGACCAAGGGAAAGAAGACCACCAAACCCGTGGCCCCTGAGGAGGACCTGGTCAAGCTCTTTGAGCAGGTCCACATAAACATCCCCTTGATGGATGCAATCCACCACGTACCAGCTTACGCACGATTTCTAAAGAATATATGTACACCCCAGCGTAAGCCGCGAACCAAGGGAGGGAGCCCAATTGTTCTGTCAGAGCAAGCCAGCTCTGTAATCCTTAGTAGACTCCCACCCAAGGCAAAAGATCCTGGAACTCCCCTGATCTCCTGTAAGATAGGTGGTACCCAATTTGACAGAGCATTGTTAGACTTAGGTGCATCTATAAATCTGATACCCACATCCTTACTTGACCATCTGGAAGAATCTGAGCTGAAACCAACTGAGGTGACATTACAATTAGCAGATCGATCTATAAAGTCACCAAAAGGGATTCTCGAGGATGTTATCGTGAGAGTGCGGGATTTCTATTTTCCAGTGGACTTTATAGTCTTAGACATGGATGCACCTGAGAACCCTAGGGATACACCAATCATTCTAGGGAGACCTTTCTTGGCTACTGCTAGAGCCAACATCAGCTGTGAGGAGGGCCAAATAGAGCTTAAGTTTGGAGATCAAACACTGAAAATTGATATATTTAAGGCCCAACAAGGAATTAATTGCGGCGTCATCGAACAAATTTGTGACATCAAGACTTTGGTTGATGAATCATACCTCCAGAATGACTTGAGTATTCCTCATCAACCACAGAAGGATCTTGACCCGCAAATAGAGGAGTCAAATCCAGATGTGAACAACCCAGTAACTCCCACCCTTGAACCTCACATCTATACTGAACCACCCGCTGCTGCTGAAAACCCCATCCTCGAACTGAAACCCCTTCCTGCTCATTTGAAATACATCTTTTTGGGTTCTAATCAGACCCTTCCTGTGATCATCAATTCCAACCTTAATCCTGAACAGGAATCCCGTCTGATTGTTGTCCTCCAGCAACATCGCAGAGCCATCGGATGGACCCTCGATGATTTGACTGGAATAAGTCCCTCTTATTGTACTCATCATATCTATTCAGAAGAGGGCACACGACCTTCTCGTGAAATGCAGAGACGCTTAAACCCCAATCTGCAGGAGGTCGTGAAAAAGGAGATCATCAAGTGGTTAGATGCCGGGATCATCTACCCGATCTCCGATAGTCGTTGGGTGAGCCCGATTCAGGTCGTGCCTAAGAAGGCAGGACTCACCACTATAACGACTGAGACCGGAGAAGTCATTCCTACCCGATTAGCCAACTCGTGGAGAGTCTGTATAGATTACCGTCGACTCAATTCCTCCACGAAGAAGGATCATTTCCCACTACCCTTCATTGATCAAATTCTCGAAAAATTAGCGGGAAATAGGTTCTTCTGCTTCCTTGACGGGTACTCCGGTTATAACCAGGTGGCAATCCATCCTGAGGACCAAGAAAAGACCACGTTCACCTGCCCCTTCGGAACATACGCTTTCCGAAGGATGCCTTTCGGTCTTTGCAATGCACCCGCTACTTTTCAGCGATGCATGCTTGCCATATTCTCAGATATGGTAGGTGATTATCTGGAAGTCTTCATGGATGACTTTTCAGTTTTCGGAGCATCATTCGACGATTGCCTCCAACACTTGGTCCAGATACTCAGGCGGTGCATCGACGTGAATTTGGTTCTTTCCTGGGAAAAGAGCCATTTCATGGTGCCTGAGGGAATTGTCCTGGGACACTCAATTTCGGAGAAAGGTATCCAAGTGGATCGAGCTAAGGTTAATCTGATTTCTCACCTTCCTATGCCTAGCTCGATCAGGGACATCCGATCCTTTTTAGGGCATGTCGGTTTTTATCGACGATTTATCCCTGATTTTTCAAAAATCGCACGCCCCCTGACCACTCTTCTCTCCAAGGATGTTCCCTTCGAAATCTCCAAGGAATGCACTCAAGCATTTGAAATCCTGCGTGACCGAGTCACCCAAGCCCCGATCCTACAGTCCCCTGATTGGTCTCAACCCTTTGAGATCATGTGTGATGCATCCGACTTCGCTGTAGGAGCGGTTTTGGGGCAGAAAAATGACAAGAAACCTGTGGTCATTTACTACGCCAGCAAAACACTCGATGAGGCTCAGCGTAACTATACAGTTACTGAGAAAGAGCTGCTAGCTGTAGTATTTGCCCTAGAGAAATTCAGATCATACCTTCTGGGTTCCCATGTCATCATATACTCGGATCACACGGCTGTGAGGCATCTCCTTGCAAAGAAGGACGCGAAACCTCGATTGATCCGATGGATCTTGCTGTTGCAAGAATTTGACCTCGAGATTCGCGATAAAGCGGGAGAACAAAACGTGGTAGCTGATCACTTGTCCCGTCTTCCTTCTGAAATGATAGACCCTTCCGGACCCATCACTGAGCATTTTCCCGATGAGCACCTACTGACTATTGGTACTAGCCTTCCATGGTTTGCTAATATTGTAAATTACTTGGCATCTCATCAGACCCCGTCCGATTGGCCGAAGGCCAAGAAAGACAAATTACGCTCCGATGCCAAGTATTACATTTGGGAAGACCCGTACCTCTTCCGCATAGGTGCCGATCAGATCATCCGGAGATGTATCCCGGAAGGGGAAGTCAACAATATCCTCTCTTTCTGCCATGACCAGGCATGCGGTGGCCATTTTGCCGGGCATAAAACCGCATCAAAAGTCCTCCAGTGCGGCTTCTACTGGCCCACACTGTTCAAAGACGCATACAGTCATTGCAAGGCATGCAGTCGTTGCCAGACTTTGGGCAACATGAGCCATCGCGACATGATGCCTATGCAACCGATTCTAGTATGCGAAATCTTTGATGTTTGGGGGATTGATTTTATGGGCCCCTTTCCTGTTTCGGATGGTTTCGAATACATTCTGTTGGCTGTGGACTACGTGTCCAAATGGATCGAAGCCATACCGACCCGAACCTGTGATCACAAAATCGTTCTCAAATTCATTCATCAACACATTTTCTCAAGGTTCGGGATTCCTCGTGCAATAATCTCTGATGGGGGGACCCATTTCACAAATGCTCAGTTTAGGTCACTGATGACCAAATACGGGGTGTCTCACCGAATCTCTACTCCTTACCACCCCCAAACTAATGGTCTAGCTGAGCTGTCGAATCGGGAGATCAAGAAAATCCTACAGGTCACTGTTCGACCTGACAGGAAGGACTGGTCGTCCCGACTTCCGGAAGCATTGTGGGCCTATAGGACCGCCCACAAGACCCAATTAGGCATGTCTCCCTTTAGATTGGTGTACGGAAAGGCATGCCACCTTCCCGTCGAACTGGAGCATAAAGCCTATTGGGCAGTACGGAACTGTAATCTAGATCTTTCCAAGGCTGGGACCCACAGAAAACTCCAAATCAGCGAGATCGATGAATTGCGCATAGACGCGTACGAGAACTCGCAAATCTACAAGGAGCGGGTTAAAGCCTTCCACGACAAACACATCTCAAGAAAGATCTTCCATCCTGGTCAAAAGGTCCTACTCTTTGATGCCCGACTCAAACTCTTCCCAGGAAAACTGAGATCTAAGTGGGTCGGACCATATTTGGCCCGACAGGTTTTTGGAAATGGAGCAATCGAAATCAGTCCACTCAGCCACGATTCTGAATCTTTCATCGTGAATGGTCAAAGACTCAAGCCGTTCATTGATGTAACTTCTACTGATTTGGCTGAGGCATCTTATATCCTCCTTTCCCCTTGAGCTTATTGCGCCCAGCCGATGGCGTAAAACTCAGCGCTTAACGGGAGGCAGCCCGTCATTCTCTTTGAAAACCTGAAACTTGTTCTGACACCTTTCAGCACTCGAAGTTCACCCTGAACTAAGACCCCCTAGGTTACAATGAGGACATTGCAAATCTTAGGCATGGGGGGGTATGAAAGTGCAAAAACTCGTAAGAAAAGGTTTCAAACAAAAAATTCACATATGCCAAAAATACCATAAAAATTAAAAAAAAAAAAAAAAAAAAAAAAAAATCGAAAAAGAATAAGAGGAAAAGAGGAGAAGGAAAATTTTGTGAAGGAGAGAAGAAACAAAATGAAAAAGGAGCACAAATTATAAGAAAAGAGTGATAGTCATTAGTAAGAAACTAAGGAATTAACCTAAGTTCTAGACCTCATTCAAGAAAATAACTGAAAAGTGCACAATGAGATTAGTAAGAATGCAAACCTTAGGCATTCTTGAATAGACTCTTAGTACCCATTAAGATCTGGACACTCCTCAAGAGGTTGAGGAAAATGAAAAGCTGAAGTATTAGGTCTAAGGCTTAGGGAGTATTCGGCCTCGTTAACTAATTTTTGGTTTACGGGACTCAGTAACCTAAGCACCCTAATCTCACACACAGCCTGGTTCAGTAAGCGTAAAAATCAGAATCACGCAGAAGCGTCGCAAAATCTGAAAAGAACACCTAGAATAGGAATGGCCGATCAACACAAGTTGATTTGGACGAGTTCCCAGCGCGGAGAGGCGGGAAATCCCCTCGAAGATGCGTAACAAAATATCATCTCCTCGGTGCTTGTCTCTTAGGATATTTACATATCCTACGGGGGGCATGTAAGCACTCTGCTGGTTCAGATTCCATGGATGGCATTATCTCGAAGTGTCAATTGCCAGGGTCTGGATTCGGCCACGGAATACCATGGATGGGATTATCTCGAAATCTCAATAGCCAGGGTTCCGGGGGTTGCCATGGGCGGTGCTATCTCGAAGCATCGATCGCCAGGAACCTTTGAGGATTGATGATGGGAGCAAGGAATCTGATACAGACCGTGTTGAAAAGCCAATCCTAGGCTAGAACTAAAAAGAAAAAGAGAGAGAAAACTCTCCAAACAGAAAAAAACTTTCCATCTCTCTCTTACAAAACGCACTGCGAACTGGGCCAGGGCTAAAATCATTTCAAGCACGGGTGCTTTAACCACGAAGTCCAATAAACCTTAGGTTAGTTCTTGCGGGCCTTAAAAACCTTTGCTGAAAGACTGAGGCTAAGGCTAGACAGATTTGGATCTTGATTGATACTAGAGTACCTTTTAGGCCTATGGTCAGCATTCTAACCTAATCTATGCTCAAATAAAAAAGGCACTTATCTAAAACCATTGAAAACTTCATGGTCTAGAACAAGGGTTGAAACCTTAAGTTCTTTTGCTAAGGGACTAGCAAAAGCTAGGCATGGGGGTATGATGAGAACCTCATCATGAGCCATAACTAGCTCATTTTGACCCAATACAAAGGATAAAAGCTCCTACATATCTCAAGGAAAGGCTTAACTCAGAGAATTCTGAGTTTGAGAAGAAAACCAGTCATAAGGGGTAAAAGTGCAATTTTACCAGTATAATCTGCATACAGGGTAATTCAGGGCCCAAACACAGGTCAAAACGGCTTAATAAGAAGAAAAGTGGGATGAGATGATCTAGCAAGGGCTACAGCACTTCCAAGGAACCAAATGATAATCTGTAACCCTAAAACAACCCACTTCAATTCACAAGGTTCGAGGCAAAGTAAAAATAGAATAAACCCTCTAAAATTCATAGAAAAATAATCTCTAGGGTTTAGAACCTTCAATTTGGCCTTTAGAACCCATTTTGACCTACATTGAGAACCATGCCCAATTAATAACTTAATTTGGGTTTTTGCGCAAATTGACCGGTCAAACAAGGTTTAATATGAAAATAAAATTCACCATCAGATTCCTTAGGTCCTAATTAGTCATGTATAAAAACTTGAGCCTAAGAAGAAACCTCCTTGACCGACTTTACACTTTGGTCCTCATATATTTACTCTTTGGCCCTCAACTTTTGAACCCTCGCATTTAGGCCCCTAACTCTCCTTCGTTCTTTGCAAACAGGTCCCTCCTGCAAAACCCTGCCAGCACCATGCTCCGGCGACCTTGCGCGGAGCATGGCGCCGCGCAGGGTAAGGTGGAGGACCTGGCATGTGTACCGGGGGTGCCCTGCGTCGTCAGCCGTCGCAGGAGCACCCCCATGATCAGTGCAGCCCCCCATACCGGCCGTGCGAACGCACGGACGGTATGGGTTCGTACTCCGACCATGCTCCGGCGAGGGAGACACGTCGTCTCCCTCCGCCTTCCTCCCTGCTTCAACCCTATAAATACCCCCCGCCGCTCCACCGACGAGGGCAGCCTGGATCTGACGGAGAAAACCCCCAGCTTTCGTCTCTTCTTTCTCCGGCAGACGCTCACCAGCTCCGGCGACTTCCTCTCCCTCCACCTCTTCGCTCTGCCGCACTACCAGCAGCAGAGACCTCCTCCCCTGCTCTTCCCGCGCCACGCCGCATCCAGCTGGCGCCTCTCCAGCCCTCTGCTCGCCGCCGCTCCTCTCTCTGAGCATCATCTTCTCCGGCGACAGTCGATACGACTGTCGCCCTGTTCCTCCCCCTTCGTCCCTGCAGTTAAGTTAGACTTACTCCCCTTCTCCTCCTCTTTCTTTCCCCGCTTTCGATTTAGTCAATTAAGCCCTCTACCGACCCTGTTCACCCTCATCCTCTCCGCCTCCGACCACCCTCCGGCGAGCCGCTCCCATCACCTCAGCGACCCACACGGCTCGCCGACCACCGCAGAACTTCCGCCTCCTCACCCTGATCCTCTTCCGCCCCTCCACTTCCCACCGAACACCCTCTGCAGACCCACCGAACACACCCACTCCCTCGCTCACAGTTTGACCTAGGACGACCTGACAGCTCCATCTCGCCCCCTGCAGACCCCCTGACCACCTTCGCCGTGCCACGGCGAAGGTCCCCCGCCTGTCTGATTTGGCCGAGAGGCCGTGCTATTGATTTCAGGTTACAGGCCTTGACCGCCATTGGCGAGGAAGCTCGAAGCTTGCTCGAGGTTGCTCCAAGCCTAGATATCCCAGGTTGAAGAGCCACGGCCAGCGCGAAAGAGCCTTGCGCACACACCCTGGCCCTCAATTGGAGTTGCGCGCCTCAACAGCTGTTGCAATTGGAAGCGCCATCCCTGCTGCAGGCGTGAGAGAAACGGGTGCGCGGATAGTCCCACCTCGGGAGTTTCTGAAGCCACACACCCACATAAATTGAAAAACTGCCTTATGCTGTTTGCCTCAGTTACCACGGGGTGAGGTCCCTCTCACCCGACCCGACCCGACTCGGCCTCGTCCGTGACCACGCTCCGCGGACCTGGCCCGACCCGAGTAGACTGACCTGCACTCCTCGCCCACCACGCACGCCGGTGGGCCTGGACCCGGGCCTGACCCGAACCCGATTACCCGGTAGCGCTCTGGGAGAGCTTCCGAAGAGTGATTTCAGAGAGAAAGATACGCGGGGGAGGGGGGTAGAGTAGGTTTTTGCCTCTTGACGAATGAACTCTGAAGTGTGCAGGCCAAAGAAGAAGAAGCAGACCCGCTGAAGAAGAAGGAGCTGCTGCACTGTAGCGAAGGCATTGTTAAGTCGTCTCAGCACCGGGGCAGACGACGGAAGGTCAGCAGCCAAAGAAGAAGAAGACCCGCTGAAGAAGAAGGAAGAGCAACGGCCATCGCGAAAGAAGAAAAAGAGAAGTCAAGGCAGGTGAAGACAAAGAAGAAGAAGGAATGAAGAGAAGCAAGAAGCAAGAAAAGAAGAAGACGATCTGACGAAAAAGAAAGAAAGGAAACAAGGAAGAACAGAAGAAGAAGAGCACGAGGGGAAAATCTGAAGAAAGCAGAAGAAAAAGAAGAAGAAGAAGAAGAAGAAGAACAGGAAGAACCAAAGACAAAGAGGAAGAAAGAAGAAAAGAAGAAGAAGCCAATTTTTCATCTCTCTCTCTCTCTCTTTATTTTTGTAATAGAACTTGTATATCTCTAGAATACAACTTGCTCCCTGAGTTCGACCTCGGGAACTCTTTTATTTTTCCGAGTAAAAAATTTTATATGATACGTTGGTAACAACCGGCTTTACTACAACGATATAACTCAACCCGGTCAAAAACCGACGCTCCATCAATAACATCTCTCTCCCTTCTTTTATCGCTTTCTAGAGTAGAATTTACCGCTTTTCAGTTGTAACAGTTTCCCACTTTCTGATGTAATCATTTCCTACTTTCTTAGTTGTAAAAACATTATTCAAATACCAAGTGATTATTCTCTCCCTCTCTTTCTCTCTCTCTTATTGTTTATATCGATTCCATTGTGATTATTTCGTCTTCAAACAAAAACACAAAAAAATATAATTGCGGATTTTGAGATCGACGTAGCCTCCCTGTGTTTGACCTGGAACTTCTTTGCAGATTTTTGGTATAAATTTTATCTGTTGAACGAATTTCTTCACGACTCATACTATGACGACGGGTTTTTGAATCCAACTGCAAACGCGTAGATTTCCGCTACCAACATTTTGGCACCATTGCCGGGGAGGCAACGATTCTTTTTTATTTTCTTTCTACATTTCACGTACTTTACTATTTTATAACTTGCTTTATCTCTTGTCTATTGTTTTGCAGATACCTCGATTAGGGAATCATCAAGCGGTAGATCAGAGTAAAGTGCAGTTGAAGACGACTGTAAGTGCTCCCCATTCTTCCCCCTCCAGAGATTCCATTTCACAACATTAATTCAAAATCCAATTAACCTATGTGTTTGCATAAATCCTAGGGTTAGTTTGGTTGCTTGGATTTCCACTCACATTCATCACACCCGCATACAAAAAAAATCAACAAAAAGATATTTCTTGTGGGGTAATTAAAACATACACACGACATACACCCACATTCAAGGCACATAACCTAATTGATTCTTATCTACTCAATTGGATTTTGAACTGTGGAACCGGTACACAAAAATCAACATATAGAAGAGTTGAAATCAGTCTAGGTCAATCGCTTTATGTGCCTAACTTAGTGGTGCAAATGTGGTCAATTGTTTGAGTTGTTTGGGCTGCACCACTCAACCTAAAATCAACTCACCAAGTAGCTTCCCCTTAGGGTTTTCAATTTATATCAATACCAGGTACTCCACTTTATTTTTGATTTCAAAAGGAAAGTGATCTTCATCCATGCTTGAAAACCTGGTTTGCCTCAAACTTGATTGAATTAAACCTAATTCTAAACCCTAAAAGCTACTTAAGCAAGATTTGAACCTTAAAATCTACTCATCACAAATAATCTTGCTTGAAAACCCTGGTTGTGCATGCACTCACACATACTCAATTGATCATTAAGGGCACAACCCATTTCAAGGGCCCACCACATTCCATAAGCACTACAATCCCAGGCCTAAATAAAATCAAGTAGACGTTGGCCTTAAGGACTGATTGTACTGATCTTCGGGGTCCAATCTGAGATTGTTTACGATTAACCTACTTGTACTGATCAATCTGATGTATAGCTAGGGGAGTAGCGTCAAACGACCGCGGCTGAGGGGTACACTAGGAACTAGAGGCGCAAGCCAAAGGAAGAATCTTCTCCCCAATCCCTCCTTCTAACTAGTTGGATTGAGCAAACCTAAGTAGAGTAAATCATTTATAATCTTACGGTGGATTTTGAGAGTCTGTAGATCCTTCGGCTACCCCACTTAAGGACAGGCTTATTTTGTTGTGCTATAAGGTTCTTATCCTAAGTCCCTCCGACCTTTTCCTAGTTTATGCTAGGAAGGAGGTCATTGAATCCCCGATTGGAAGGACCACTAGAGTATTCTAGGAGGTGTAGATTGGATTTTGGCCAAATTGATCCCATGGCCGATCAATGGCCTCCTCTGCCTCAGGATCCACAGGAGATATTTCAAAGGTAGCTGGAACAAATGCAGAGAATGCAAGAATGGTTCCTAAGAATGCAAGGTGTGTAATTCCCTTCTTGGAGGGGGTGAGATATGCGTGACGTAATATAAAGTGTGGAATTGAAATAGATAATCTCACAAAAATAAGCAATCACACAATAGGCACAAGTATTTTTAAGTGGAAACACAAACCAGGTGAAAACCACCACCTAACCTCTCAAGTTAGGATTCCTGATCGACCTAGTCAATCAAATCCACTAAACCCAGTCACTTGAACGAGGGTGACTAAACCTCAATTACAACCACACTACTTAGATCGAGGGTAGTATACCTCAAAATCGCTTCTCTTTACAAGAAGGATTTTGTCTTGCGAAGGAGACGGGAATTCGCAAAGTGGATACCAAACCAAAGATAATAAAATGTACAACAATCCTATAGAGCCTCAAATATTTAAACCTAACTTCTATAGGAGTTAGGAAACTTCCCTTTGGTGGAAGTGCCTCGATGTGACGACGCGGGTGTGTGAACCACGCGGCTGTGCTTTGTTGCTCTCGTAATCGCAGAGGGAGAGCGGGTGCGCAAATTGGATGAGGCACTTGGATGTGGAAACAAGGCTTTGAGAGCAAGTGCTTCTTCTACTTCAATTTGACACAAAAGGAGTGGAAATATTCTTGCAAGGTGTGTGTTTGAGTGGCAAGGGTTCTCCTTTATTTATAGAGGGCCTAGGAAGGCTTTGGAAGGCCTTGGAAGGCTTCCATAACCGTTGGGTGCAAATCCAAGGCAAATCAAGCCATAGTCAGAATTAATCATGATTCTGATAGGGTCATCAGACGTCTGGTCCTGGCATCAGCCGTCTGGAAAACCTGCTTAAGATCCCTGGAAACTAAGTCAGACGTCTGATTCTAGGCGGGTTTCCTTCCTGACTTGAATCAGACCTAAACAGGGTTCTAGTGTATGGCCATCAGATGACATACAAAACGTCTGAAACTAGGTCTAGACATCTGAAAACCTATTGTTCTACGAAAATGGATTTCCAAGGAAGTATAATGGCTAGAAAATCTCTAAAAGGAGATTTTGGGTCAGCCGAGGCAAACAGTCATATATCAGACGTCTGGGGTCCTCTACGGACGTCTGATACAAGGCTAACGGTCATTTCCTCACTGTTTACGAAGGCAGCCAACATTCCACTAATTGGATGTCTGGCAAAGGCATCAGATGTCTCCTAAGACGTCTGGACTAAGGTCTGGATGACTGATTCTAACAAACAGAACCTACTAAGTCCAACCTAGATGTTTTGGACGTCTGATCAAACAGTCAGACGTCTTAAAAGTCAATATCAGATGTCTGATTTCCAGATTGGACGTTTGATAAGGCTGTCTGAACCCTATTTTGGTTTTCTAGGTTCTTTATAGAAAACCTAAGTATTCTAGGGTAGTGCAGGTGTTCCTAGGCCTACTTTAAGGGTTCTTTGAGGCTCTTTAACATAAGATCTAAGATAGAAATAAAGAGCAAAATAAAGAAACAAAATTACATAGAACAAGAGAATAGGAAATCTATCGTATTCTTCATCTCCTTCCTTCTTCAAGCTTTCGCTCCTCGTGAAGCTCCTCCACCTCTGTCCAGCTCCTCCAATTTGCCATGGATGCGAGCTCGAAAACACTTGTCTCCATTTGCAATTTGACCTGAAAACTAGGACTCAAAAGGAAATGTTAAAGGACACGTGTTTTGTTATCATCAAAATAAACAATCGTGGTGCTCTAGCACCAACAATCTCCCCCTTTTTGATGATGACAAAACTAAAAATAATAATGCATAAAATCCTCCCCCTTTTTGACATTATCAAAAAGGTTTTTATCAATTTTAAATTTCCTATAGCTCCCCCTTAAAACATGCTCTTCTATAATTGGGTTGAATTTCTTTTAACAAGAGTAATGTCCTCCCCCTTTTTGTAACAACAAGATAGCTATTATTTTTCTCCCCCTTTCTAAAGGAAATATAGCTAACAAGATCTCTCCCTTAATGATTGACAAATAGCTCATAACTTTAACTCCCCTATCTATATGCTAATGATAAAAAGATAGGGTTAAGGGTTACCTCACCTACTATGGCCAATAGAATGGGAAAAATGGAGGTGGTGGATGCCACATTGGATGGGACTCCCATCCGTAACTTGGATGTCCGGGCATCAGTGCTGGTCTCCAATCTGGCGGACGACGTGCTGCAAATTGTTCAATTGTTCCTTGTCTCGTCGGCCTTCTCGTTCTCCTCCTTAGTCTACTCCTTGGTCCTCCCAACTCGAGTTGACCATTCTTGAGCTTGTAGGTCAAGTCTTTTACGTTGATATCTTCTTTAAAACCTACAAAACAAGATTCCAATTCTTTCTTCGGTACCCAAGTGAGCTTGGATTCAGATCTGTTAGCGGGTCTCCTTGATAGAGATCCTTTCTCAATCTTAGGGCTATAAAAATTATCTACCTTGTTGATTAAGTTATTAGAATTTTCCCTAAGACATGCAATTTCCTCTTCTATAACGTGTATCTTAGTTTTTAAATCAGAAATTTCTATTTTTGAACTAGTATTTTCTTCAATCAACTTATTATTTTCAAAGATTAGGTTATGATTTAGGACTAGTTTCTAGATCCTTAAGTAGCTTTTCTAACCTATCATTTTCATATTTTAACATGCGAAGTTTCTTTTTCATGCTTTTGTTTTCCACTTTTAATGATTTACTGACATCAAATAGTTCATTAAAAGACCTGGAGCAGCAGACCCAATTCCAACCCAGCAATTATGCTCTGCAAAGACCAATGGGTCAGGGTCATGTTTACACTCAGCTGCCTCCGAATCAGGTCAATCAACCAGCTTAGAATGCCCGTCAACCCGTAGGGCAGCCTGATTTGAACCGTCAAATGGTAGAGATGCAAGGATCTATGCTCCAGCTCATGCAGCAAATAAAAACTTCGCTGGATAACTTGCAAATCGAGTTCATAGCTAATTCTCATCAACCCAGATCTCTACCATCTCAACCTATACCCAACCCTCATAATATCTAGAATCTGGGCAATCAAGCCCATGGGTACGGGAATCAGAGGGACCCACACGCACATACTCAGGTGGTTGAGCAGGGTCCTTCCTCTTCTTCTTCCTCAAATCAAAGGTTTTTGGCTAATGAAGCCCCTCCAATCTTTCCTAACCCTCCCCAAGACCCAAACCCGTATGCATCTGCTAATTCAGTTACTTTGAGGAGTGGAAAACAAACTCAGAATCCACAACTGCACTGTTCTGATCTATCAAATCCTGGAAAGTCTTAGAAGAGAAAGGAGAACTCTGAAGAAGAAATCAAGGCTCAGGAACCTGATTCCGAAGATTCAACTCATGTTCCATTTCCTGAGGCCTTGATTAGATCAAGGAAGAAGAAGCCTTTGATAATAATGAGGAGCTTTTGAATATTTTCAAGAATGTCGAGATCAATATCTCGCTCCTCAAGGGAGGAGGCCACCCTTTTGAAATTTTAATTCTCTTTTGGGCGGGAAACTTCGGCGAGGATGGCTGGCTACCTGAGGGGGCCTGGTGGCCACGCCGTCGGCTCTGATGGATGGGCGATATGGCATTTGCGGTCTTGGAGAAGGAAAGAGCAAGGTGCCCAGGCGTCTGGTGGAGATGGGGCTCTAGACAAGAGGGGTTATCATGGTGGGTGGGCTCGGAGCAATAGGGATGTGATATGTTTCAGATGTCAGCTCCAAGGGCACTTGGCGGCGATGTGCCGTCGGGCTATGCTATGTTTGGCATGCGGGGCCTATGGTCACAAGCGGGACTCATGTCTGACATCTCGGGGTGGTTCTGGGGGTGGGATGCGCACTGCACCTTAGATGCCTAAGGGTGAGGTGCCTCTTCCACCCCCCCTATCAACTTTCGGGGGGCACACGCTGGATATGGAAATTCCCTTGAGCGAGGATGTTAAGGTGGCAGAGTTGGTTTTGCATGGGGCCCTGATTAGGGAAGTGATGTTGGGTACTCTATCCCTGGAGAGATCTCGGCAACTGGTAAACTCTCTTTCCATCTCGACTGATGCTTGGAAAATTGTGTTTATCTCTCCTTCGCGGTTTGTGCTCTTTGATTTGGGGGTGGCGATGTCGAGCGTCTATGTTTTCAGACCAGCAATTTGTGTGGATTGTCAGTGATGTGGCATTTGGTATCCCCTTTTGATGGATCCTTGCCTGAGCGACCACCTCAAAGAGCTGATCCTAGATCTGGTTTTCTTGAAATCAAAGGCTTGCCTCTACACCTGAGGTCTAGGGCGGTGGTGGAAAATATGGTTGCTGGGTTTGCATTTGTGGCTAAGGATATTGAAGTTGGTCTGACTGAAGGAGATGCTAGTGTTCTGAAGGTGTGGGTGGATGTCTTCAGGGCTGGATCTATTCCAAATAAAATGATTCTCAAGTGTGGGGGAAGCTCTTGGATGCTCCTCTTGAAGTTTCACGTGGCAAACAGGGGTGTGGAGCCAAGTCATCACCTCCCCTCTTATGCTGAGGTGCTGCGAGCCAAAGCAGGTTCTTTACAACCAAATTGTGCTAATCAGGAGATGGTGGCCGAACACACCAAAAGTGTGGATCTGGAAGATGGGGTGCGGGGCTTGAGGGTAGAGGAGGTGATGACTGAAACCCTAGAGGATGGGGGTGGGGTACCTTTGATCCAAGCTGATTCTACAATGGTGGTTAAAGAAGGGGAGGAGGTAACTGTGATAAATGAAGCTGTGGTTGAGGACCTAAAAGCTGTGACTTCCCCCGCTAGTGCTCCTGTTGGTTCTGATATGGTAGATCCCCCTGTGAATTCCTTTGATTTGCAATGTAGTTCTCCTATGGCTGATGATGTGCACCTGGAGTCTAAGACTCCTTTTACCTTTGGTCTTGGGAAACCTCCATACAAGCTGAGGTTGAGAAGACATATTCCGACACAAAAAGTTGATGAGTCTGCCATTGCAGCTATGTGAAGGTTAGCAAAGCCTTTGCTGCAAAGAAGGGGACAGATCAGATGTCCAAATGAGGATTCTTACTTGGAATGTGCGTGGGCTGCGCGATAGAAGTCAGAGGGTGTCTTTGCTTAGATATTTGTGAGAATGGGAGATTGATTGTGCCATCCTCCAAGAGACACATATTGATAGTGAGTCTGACAGGGCTTTGGTAGAGATGAAAGCTGGTCTTACAAATGACATTGTGATGATCAATTCTAATGCCAGATCTGGGGGTATTGCCATCTGGTGGAAGAAGCATGTGTTGTGCTTGGAGGAGGCTTCTTTGGCTAGGCACCTTCTGACTTGGTCATCTTTATTGGTCGTCTTTACAAAGACAGGCGCAAAAATTTTGCAATCTGGATTCTATTGGTCGTCTTTATTGAAGGATGCCCAGGAATTCTTGAGATCGTGTTCTCGATGCCAAGCACTTGGGAGCATAACCAAGAGAGACATGATGCCCCTAAACTTGATTCTTCTCATCGAAATTTTTGACATTTGGGGCATCGATTTCATGGGACCCTTCATTTGGACATCAGTACATTCTCGTCACTGTTGATTACGTGTCCAAGTGGATCGAGGCAATTCCCACCCAAACCAATGACCACAAGGTGGTCATCAATTTCGTCAAGAAGAACATTTTCAGTCGATTTGGGATTTCGAAGGCCATCATCAGTGATGTTGGCACTCATTTCACTAATGCCTAATTTTGTAATTTATTGGAAAAATACGGGATTAATCACAGAATCTCCACACCTTATCATCCCCAGACGAATGGACAGGCCAAGATCTCTAATTGGGAGATCAAGAATATTCTGCAGAAAATGGTTAGGCCTGATCGCAAAGATTGGACTCAAAAGCTTGAGGACGCTCTTTGGGCCTACCGTACGGCGTATAAAATGCCCATCGGCATGTCTCCGTTTCTTCTGGTGTATGGAAAGGCATGCCATTTACCTGTAGAAATTGAACATAGGGCATTCTAGGTAATCAAGTAGTGCAATATGGATTTAAGTTTAGTCGGAAAGACCAGGAAACTCCAACTATCTAAGTTGGAGGAGCTTAGAAATGACACGTACGAGAATGCCAAGATCTACAAGGCTCGGACCAAAGCTCTTCATGACCAATTGATATCCTGCAAGAGCTTTGAGCCGAACTAGAAGGTCTGGCTCTTCGATTCTCGACTTAAGCTCTTTCCCGGCAAACTTAAGTCGAAATGGAACGACCCATTCATTATCGATCAGATATTTCCAAATGGGGTTGTTCAGATATCTGACCCGAAGATGGGTAATTCATTCAAAGTCAACGTTCAACGTCTGAAGCCTGTTATTGACCGTATTGTTCCAGAACCCATCTCAGACATGGTTACTCTAGCTATGTTGTGACTTCTTTGGCTGGACTATGCCTAGCTGAGGCATTAAACTCAGCAGTTGTACAGTCTAACTCAGAACTGACCCGAGCTTCATATTCAGGTGATATCTTCTACATTCTACCCTTCCTTGCATGTCTTTTATTCTCAATGTGGACATTGCGTCAGCTAGGCATAGGGGGGTGGATTCATTTCTGAATCAATTTGTCAGCTCTGTGGAATTCTTGTAAATTCTACTTATTTTCTTATATATACATAAAAAAATTGAATTAGGAAAGAATACTTGGACATCAGGACCTTTCAATCTTAGGAAATATTACAGTAGGATCTAAACACGAAGACCCTTTAGGTCTTTGGGCTTAATCAGCCTAGGTATCCACTAAAATGTGGAATTGTTTATCGAGTCCTCTCCATCCTGAATTCTATTTTAATTTTATTATATAAGTTTGGGTGATAAGTACACGACTTATCAACCTGCCCTCTGATTTGAGGGAACTTTAAGTCTAAGCATCTACACACTATTTGTCACTGACTCGTTCTTCGGCGGTTTTAACGAAAATTGGGTAGCTAATGAACTTTCTAGGGTGGTATGGCTAGCAAGTTATCGTGGGTAATAGCCCATAGGTAGGTTGTCCAGAGCCTAGCGACTGGACCATTCTTTTGCTGTTGCCTTTAGGTAAATCTTAGACTAGGGAAGCCACCTACTTAAAAAGAAAAAGAAAGTTCAAAAAGAAAAGAAAAAGAAAAAGAAAAGTAGAAAAGAAACAAAAAAAAATAAGCCACACTTTGCCGCACGAGCATGACCGGTAAGTTGTCGGTGGTAACAGCTCATCGACCAGTTGTCTAGATCCCAGCTCAAGAAATGCATGTAAAAATTCCTAAAACATTTAGGAAGAAGCGGAGAAGTAGAATAAGCCGAGGAGATATACCCTGGATTCACCTTTGTGTTGACCCCATAAAAAATAAAAGTAGGGAGAAAGCTACCGATCGTATAGATACACCTTTAGGCAGAACTCTTTTTAAGGTCACCTAGGGGCGTAGAAACCCGAAGTCCGTTCTGATTGCCTTTCAACAAATCTATCACATTCACAAAAAGATGCTTAGAACTTAGGGTTCTCATCAAGTTTTGGGTGGGTTGAGTGGCCGTAGAAAGCCACTCTGTAACCCTAAACTCAAAAATCCAAAAAAATTAGAAGAGAAGAAAAAGAGAAAAAGAGATCTTTCTTTTAATAAGGTGAGGGCTTGAAGTAGTCTGCATTTATTCTGACCATCAGATGGCGATCGTGTGGCAGTTGAAGCAGAGATGTGGCACGATGACATGCGTTGGATCGCATATGCACGCAATGACGCGCGTCTGCATGCCTCATCACACGTACGGGTACGCGATAAGGGCATTTGAACGGGCACTGTGAGGCGAGATCTCGACCATCCGATCTCACGATCAAACGGCTGATATCGCCCAAACGTGGGCGTACGTTTTAGGTGCGGAAGAGGAGCAGGTGCGCATGCAGCACACACACGTCGTCCACAACGATCCTTTAGCGACGTTTAATTCCATCACCAAAGGTCTCATTTTAATGTTTTTGAAGTTAAAATGTCCAAAATGCCCCCAATCCCTGCAACTATAAAAGGAGACCCTATCCTACGAATTTCTCATCCCTTCCTTCACCTCTCTCCTTCTCCAAAGCTTAAGAGAAGCTTGTCCCACACCCATGATGCTCCTCGAGAGCTAAATCCAAGCTTTTGCCCCTATTCTGGAAGTGGATCCTGCAACGACAACGACATGCTACCTCGTTCCCGTTCTTCCAACTTCATCCTCCTTCTTCCCACCTCGTCCTCAATCTTCCAGGCATCGCCTCTGTCCAGCTCATCCTCCAAGCATTTATCAAGGAGGATAACATCTCTCTCCCTTCTTTTATCGCTTTCTAGAGTAGAATTTACCACTTTGCAGTTGTAACAATTTCCCACTTTCTAGTGTAATCATTTCCTGCTTTCTTAGTTGTAAAAACATTATTCAAATACCAAGTGATTGTTCTCTCCCTTGCTTTCTCTCTCTTATTGTTTATATCGATTCCATTATGATTATTTCATCTTCAAGCAAAAACACAAAAAAATATAATTGTGGATTTTGAGATCGACGTAGCTTCACTGTGTTCGACCCAAAACTTCTGTATGGATTTTTGGTATAAATTTTATTTGTTGAACGGATTTCTTCGTGACTTGAACTACGACGACGAGTTTTCGAATTCAACTGCAAACGTGTAGATTTCTGCTACCAACACTAGGCCACTTTGTGACTTGTTAGCGAAGGAATATTCAATTTTGACTTAGAGTGTGCTGAGGCCTTTCAAACTCTGAAAGAGGCCTTAATCACTGCACCTATTCTCCAAGCTCCTGATTGGACACTCCCATTTGAGCTGATGTGTGATGCTTCAGATTATGCAGTGGGAGCAGTCCTTGGACAAAGGGTTGAGGGAAGACCTCATGTGCTGCACTATGCTAGCAAGACTTTAACCGAACCACAGCAAAACTACACCATCACTGAAAAGGAATTACTTGCTGTAGTTTTTGCTCTGGGGAAGTTTAGGTCTTATCTTCTTGGGTCTAAGGTGGTATTTTCACTGATCATGCGGCAGTGAAACATCTCATTACTAAGAAGGATTCTAAGCCATGTCTGATTAGGTGGATCCTACTCCTTCAAGAATTTGACTTGGAGATACGTGAAAAGAGAGGAGTAGAAAATGTTGTGGCTGACCACCTGTCTTGCCTTCCACTTGATGACTCTCCATCTGGAGACATTCGTGAGACATTTCTTGATGAAACCCTTATTGCGATAACACCAACTTCACCTTGGTATGCTGATACCGTCAATTGCTTGGTCACTGGAGAAACTCCTAGCTCTTGGGATGAGTAGAAAAGAAAGAGATTCATTTCTCAAGCTAGATACTTTCATTAGGAAGAGTCTGAATTATTTAGAATTGGACAAGACCAAGTATTGAGATGATGCGTGCCTAAAGAGGAGCAACAAAGTGTGCTGAGTTGTGGAGGATACTTTAGTGCTAAGAAAACTACTTTTAAGGTTCTCTAGTCTGATTTTTGGTGGCCTTCATTATTTAAGGATTCTCATAATTTTGTTAAGGCTTGTATTAGATGTCAACGGACTGGAACGATTGGGAAGAGGAAAGAGATGCCTCAACACCCTATTCAATCTGTTGAAATTTTTTATGTTTGGGGAATTGACTTTATGGGCCCCTTCCCTTCCTTCCATGGCTATGAATATATCTTGGTGGCAGTTGATTATGTCTCTAAATGGATAGAGGCCATTCCTACTCACACAAATGACCACTCTGTGGTCTTGAAATTTGTGAAGGCCAATATCATATCTCGTTTTGGCTGCCCTAAGACCATTATAAGTGATAGGGGACCTCATTTCCAGAACCACCACTTCAATCAGCTACTCAGGAGTTTGGGACTGACTCACAAGGTCGCTACCCCTTACCATCCTCAGACAAGTGGCTAGGTTGAAATGTCGAATAGGGAGATAAAGAACATTTTAGAAAAGACCGTTGACTTGATAGGAAGGACTGGTCCTAAAATCTCGATGATGCTTTGTAGGCATATCAAATGGCCTATAAGACCCCTTTGGGTACATCTCCCTTTCGGATTATGTACGGGAAAGTGTGCCATTTACCTGTTGAGCTGGAACATAGGGCACTTTGGGCTATTCGAAGTGTTAAGTTGGATTTAGAAAAGGCGGGTAAGGCATGACTTCTAGAATTAAGTGAGCTTGAGGAGCTGAGGAATGATGCTTATGACACCTCTCAAGCTTATAAAGAGAGAACTAAAGTCTTGCATGATAAGTATATCCTTAGAAAGACCTTTGAGCTCAACCATCAAGTCTGGCTTTTTAATTCTAGACTTAAGATTTTTCCAGGGAAATTAAAATCTCGTTGGGATGGGCCTTACATAATCACTAAAGTGTTTCTGCATGGAGCTGTGGAGATCAAGAGCCCTTCCTCTTCGGCAACTCCCTTTATTGTTAACGGCCAACAGTTAAAACCATACATTACTTTAGATGGCCATCTAGTTGACGAGGTCACTCTTGAAGAGCCTTAGTGATGGGAACACCATCATGAGCCATAACTAGCTCATTTTGACCCAATTGAGTCAATATATGCTTCTACATAACTGCCAGAGAATCATAACTCACTATATAAGCATTCTGAGGGAAGAACAAGAAACTAAGGTTAAAATTATAATTTTACCAGCTTATCATGAATGCAATACAACCACAGGTTATCTCAAGGGCTGAATAAAGGTCAAATGGTCTTAATAAGATAATAAGTGCGTTATATCAGACAGAAAAGGGTTTATGTGTGTTCTGAGAATTAAATAACTTTTGAAGCCCTAAAAATAGATCCACTTAATTAAACAAGGTTCTGTTCAGGATAAAATCCACCTAAAACCTTTAAAAATCATAGAAAAATATTCTCTAGGGTTTAGTACCTTCAGTTTGGCCATCAAAACCCATCTTGACCTAAAATGGAGTCTCAGATAGATATTTCCCCTAATTTGGGTTTTTACATTAATTACCTAGTAAAACATGGTCAAAACCAAAATCCAACTTCACCATTGGATTCCATATGTCTAAATTAGGTTTGTACCAAAATTTGGACCCAAGATGAGCTTGCCTTGACCTAGTTTGCAAAATGGTCCTGTCTGATTACATTTATACACCCAACTTTCAAAAACCCTTACATACAGCCCCCTAACTTCTTCTTTATCTTCACAATTAGGTCCTTCCACCATTATCGCGGAGAAAACGTACTCCGGCGACCTTTGACAGGAGATTTCTCCTTGATTGCTTGGAGAATCCCTTCCAAAATTGGAAGGGAGATTCTTTGAGCAATCTTCTCCAGTATGAATCCATCCATGTGCTCTGATTCCCTCCCAATCTCTCATGCGAATGCATGAGAGATTCAGGTCTCTTGAAACTCCCAAATCTGGCAACCTTTCAGCTTCCCAAGCTCTAACCACCCCATAGAACCCTTTATAAGGACCCTCAAAGCTCCCTGAATTCCTCAAGCTTGAAATTTGGTCGGAACTCCCCGTCTTCCTCTTTCCTATTCGGCCGCAACTCTCTGCAAGCACCGGCGGTCTCTCCCTAACATCTTCCTCACAATCCTCTGCGTCGTGCAATATCAGCCGTCGCCGTCCCTTCCCCGTCTTCCCACCATCCCTTCTACGGAGGTTCGTCTTCCCCACTCCCGGCAACCACACCGGTGTGGGAATCCCCTTCATTTCATCCATTAGAGTAGCTAGTTAGGTTTAGTTAGACTCGTAGGTTAGTTTCCCACTCTCTATTTCTCAATTCAACCACTTGACTACACTATTCACCCTCTTCGTTCTTCGCTCCGGCCACTCCTCCGGCGAGGCGTTCCCACCACTACGCACCTCCATCCAACTTGCCACCTCCACTTCACCTTCCCACTCATTTCCCCTCTCCCTATTCGCCGTTCCATCCACCCAAACACCTTCCCGAACAAACCCACTCTCACCGACCATAACCGCATCCGTCCGACCACCACAACCACTCGGGCAACATGCCACTACCACCATCACATTCGCCGTGCCACAGCAATCCTACTGAACCTTCTGACATAGCCATAAGGCTCCTTCTCTTGATTTCAGATAGCAGGACAAAACCTGCCATTAACGTTGTGCTTCGACCAAGCTTTAAGTTGCTCCAGGGTGTTTCCACTCCAGGGGATAGCTCCAGGCTGTGCGAAATTGAGGCTTTTAGAAGCCCAAGTCCTCATGCAAGGGCATTAGCAGCCGCAGCCCCATCAATTTGACAAGTGCCTTGCTGCTGCGTTGCACGGAAGAAAGGTGGGACATTTAGTCCCACCTCAGATATGAAGAGTCACTTGTAGCTGCATAATACCCAAAAGTGAATGGGGTTGTTTGCCTCCAATCACTGAGGGTGGGGTCCTCCTACACCTTCACTGGTCTCATCTATTACATCTCCCCCGCGGACCTGGCCGACCCGATAACCCACCTAACCTACACTCCTCGCTTACCACCGCACACCAGTGAGCATGGACCCGGGTACGTGCCTAACCCGAATACCCTGTGGCTCTGGGAGAGCGGATCCTAAGAGAGAAAGAGAGAGGAGAGTTAAGCGCGGGAAGGGGGGTTCTTGCCCTGAGAAGTTTGGCTCCAACACTTAGCCAGATTCTGAGAGAGGAGAGCTAGAGAAGGAAGAAGAAAAGAAGAAGTGAAGGCATGAGCTAAAGGGCCAAAGAAGAGAAGAAATGAAGAAGAAGAAGTGAAAGCTTGAGTTGAAGGGCTAGAGAAGAAGAAAGGAAGAATCAAAGAAAGAAAGAAGAAAAAGAAGTGAAGAAGAAGGAAGAGGCATGCAGACAAAAGCAAAAAGGGGTACTGTAGCAAATGTCATTTAAGACGTCTGATTGCAAAATCAAACGTCTGATTTCATACTCCCTCCTTTAGTAAATTTAAGTAATTATTCTATGTATTAGACTTATTATTGGTGATTCAAATCACCATTATTTTGTCTAAAGTTCTTTTTACTATTCATATACTCATATGCTCTACATTGCAAATTAGTTTTTGAGTAATATTTTGTGTTCAAATTACATTAATTGTTGAGATTAGTGTGTGAATTCCATTTGCTCCCTATGTTTGACCTCGGAATCTTTTTGAGTAATAAAAATTGTATTTGTTTTCAAAGTGATTTCGACTATATTACAACGCTTCATTTAAAACATTGATCTCGCATGTTAAACACTTAGCTCCTGTCATTCTCCACCTCAGGTAATATCTTCCTTTAACTGTTTTGTTTCCAATGAGGACATTGTTTGAACTAGGCATGGGGGGATAGGACCTGAGGCATCTGTTTATAGCATGTCTGCATTTTGCATTCATTCATGCATATTGCATTCAGAAAAAGAAAAAAAAGAAAAACATTTTGTATTATTGAGGTTAACTGGCTGGCCATGCATTCTTAAGTAGACCAGAAATTTAGGTTAAATTAAGTTGACTCTAGATGTCGAACTTTAGAAGCTAAGTGAGCTACTAGCTTTAGACCTTTAGGGTTCTTTGTGGACTTAAAAACTTAGGTAGGAGTTAAGTTGCGGACTATTCCTCAAGAGGTTGAGGAAGGAAAGCTAGGGATTGAGTTAAAGGCTGGGTAGTATCTGGTGTCCTTTTCTACCTTTTGGTTTACGGGTCCTCGTAACCTAAGTATCCACATTTCACACACACTTGGTCTTGTGTAAATAGTGATCACCCTAATTCATTTCTTAAAGAAAAGTTGGTTCTCTTAGTTTTGACTTAGGAGAAGCTTGAAAACACAATTTGATTGGAAGAGTTCCTGTCGCAGGAAAGGTGGAGTACATACTCACCTTGAGGATGCGATGATAACATATCACCTCCTTGGTACTTGTCTCCTAGGATATCCATCCTACTGGGGGCATGTAAGCGCATTGTGCGGTTCAGGTACCATGGGCGGCTCTATCTCGAAGTGCTGATTGTCACAGGCCTAAATTCGCTTAAGAAATCCATGGACGATACTATCCCGAAGTGTCAATTGCCAGGAGTTCTTGGGGTCGCTATGGGCGGTGCTATCTCAAAGCATCGAAAGCCAGGCACCCTTCAAGGTTCGGTGATGGGGACAATGAATCCGACACACACCATGCTGATAGCTAATTTAAGGTTAGACTTAGAAGAATTAAACAAAAAATTATATATTACAAAAAAAAAAAAATCTTTCTTACTCTCTTTCTAGGTTGGCAATCATACCAACCTCAAATAAATTAGATTAATGCACATGCACGAATGCTTTAATCTCTGGGATCAATAAACCCTAGGGTAGGTTAGAAATCAAGGAAACGTGTGCCTGCAACTCGTCCTTAGCTGACTTAGTTTGTAACTCAACAACTACTTGGGTACCTTAATGTCTAGGGTCAGATGGTTCAAACTAATTCTATGGTGAGGTCAATTGAGTTTGCTTAGATAACTTGGAGTGTTAAGTCATGCTTGAATTTGCTAGGGACTAGCAAAAACTAGGCATGGGGGTATTTGATTAGCCCATATTTGTGGGCTATTTAGGTATTTAAGTGCATAGACATTAAGCTTTCATTAATATTTATTTAGCATGCATTAAGATATAAATAGATTAATTTATATTTTTTTGACTTAATTATATAATTCATGCATTAGGAATTGACTTAGAATAGCATGCAATTAGGTGCATTACATTATTTTAATTAATATAGAAGATAAGGATTTGTGCATAAATAATCCTAATATTTTATTATATTGTTATTCTTTTTCTTTTGCAGGAACGGCTCCACTTCGTCAGTGGCCATTCACTCCAGGCACAACTGCAAGCATTCCTCCTCTGTGAAAAGTGAATCTGAAGACTTCAATGCACACGCTCCATTTCAAATCCTTGGAGCCACAGCTACAAAGGGGGAGGAGAGTCACCATCTTCGTGCAAGCCTCCACCCCGACCCAATACTGCACTTCACCTCCTCGCCACCGGCCTCAACTGCGGTAGCGCGACTCCACCACTGTGGGCATGTGGTGTGATAGCCTACACTGCCAACCAGAGTCCCTGCACCACCGTTCTTCACTAGAAACACCTTTCCCCTGCATCTTCTTCCTCGTGCTTCACCTACAACATCAAGAACAAACCTAACATTTCCCAACCTTTCAGCTGCACGCAGCGTCATCACGCACAGCCACCAGCCACGCCACCGTGTGCGCCTACGCCTTGCCCTCCTTCATGCATAGCAGGGCACCCATATGCGCACCTGTGCTCCTCCAGCCCACGCGCAGAGAACGCGTCCTCCAACACCTCCAGCAGCCACCTCCAGTGGCGCACGCCTCCTCATTGCACACCCTCGCAGCACGACCAATGCACACTTTCTCTCGGCCAGCAACCACCTAGCCCCACCTTTGCGTACAGCTCTTGCCCACGCCCAACCATGCTCCACACCCAGCAAGGACTCCGCGTTCATCACCTCCTTCGCCGACTCCCCGTGCAACTGCCCAGAACGTATAGCCCTCCCGCGCCGTGCACAACAACCATCCCCAGCTGCACGTGCATGCACCTCCTTGTGGTCCTCCATCAGTGCATGCCACCATCTCCGTTCCCTCCTCTCTGCAGGAAGCAAATAGGGGTTGCAGCCGGCCACCCACCATCCATTCCTCCTCACCACCGCCATCTCCGACCGTCATTCTTCAAACCACCACTGCCATCGGAAGTGGCTCAGAGGTCTTATCCTTCACCGTGAATCTCACCTCCAATCGTGGCTTACCGTGCACACACGCCAAGCACAAACGGAATCCCCTGTTCCACTCTCAATTAATAATTACATTAGCTGCCATTGTGAGATTTTATTAGTATTATATTGTGCCACATTGCAAAATATATCCTTCAGATGTGCATAATTGCTATTTCAGCATTAGCTCTTGTTGTTTACTTAATCTGAAAGTGATTTTGACTTGGTTTCTTGACAAAATTTATCATGAACATCTATTTTTAGTCCGTACATGTTTTAATAGGCCATTGCCTCCCTATGGATATGACCTGCTCTTCTCGAGTGATTTATTTTAATTCAATATTTTGATTAGTCGATTTTCCACCACTTAGAAATACAACGACAAATCATCTTAATTATCATCTTCAAAAGAGAAAGTCATCTTATCAACGACCCTTCGACCTGGCACCAAATATAGATGAAAGAATTGATACCAACTAAAGAAAACTTAAAACTATGTAGCAAGCCTAAGTTTAATGAACCTTAAGGGTCAAATTGCTACAAAATTTTAATTAAGTCTAGGAGCTTAAAGTGCACAAGGAATGTGATGGGTGTTAGTTGGGGTAATGCCCGATTATTTCTATTTTTTTGTGTGCAAATTGGGCAGGAAGTGGTGCCCAAGCCAAATCAAAGGAGGTTTGCAAACAAGGATTTTTGGTTGAAGGATTTTAGGGTTTTAATAAAGATTTAATGTCATTTAGGATCTCTCTTATTAAATGTTCAAACAAGGTTTTGATGTTCCACAAAATAATGGCAAACAAGTTGTTGTTGGTGGAGATCAATTCCTTTAAATTTTGATGTGACTAGGAGAGAAAATTAAAATCCTAAAGTTGGAATTCCTAGTTATGCAACTTCTAAAAAATGAATCTCCTTTTAAAATCTTTTTAGGTGGTGGTCCAAACAAGACAAACAACATCACAACCTAATGTAAAATCAAACAAGGAATCCAAAAATTATTTTTTTGTGATGTTAAGAATTTGTTTGATATTTTTTTGGAATCTTTCTTCTTACTGGTGTCAAGAGTCAGAAATGATAGATTCGAGGAATTGATTCTGCAGAAACCTCAAATGATCTCAAATTTTTTTGAGAATTTTATATGATGTAGATACTTTCTCAAGGTTTCCAAAATATAAGGTTTGTCAAAATCTAATGAGTCGAAAAATTTATAAAATTCTTGGATAGTAAGAAAATAGTAAGAAAACAAGGTCTGACCCCTGTTTAATCCGTGAATTTTTTAATTTTTTCCATTCATCAAAACTACTTGAAAATTGGACTCAAGGTTCTTGACTCAAAGGGGCTTCCCTGGATGAAATTTTATGATTTTATGAACCTTCTATGTGCCCGAACCTAATTTTTAAAAATCGAGATAGAAGTCTGGATTTTCAAAAATCAAATTCCAATAAGGCAAAGGTAGTGGAGAAATGAAGTAAATAAGCAACAAAATGAATTTTAGGGTTCCACCACCCTTAATTTTTCTTGTTTTTGATTTTTTTTATAATTTAAATATTTTTTTAAGATATTTTACTTTTGTTTTTGATAAGAAAAGGCTTGGGGTACTAATCTGAAGTACGCGGGAAGAAAAGATACTTGCAGCTTCCACTCCAAGTGCTCCAAATCCCATTCCCGCTCTTGATTCGCACCTGAAATCAAAACTAACAAAATTTCATGCAGATCAAGAAAGCAAGAGAGAGATTAAAAATGTGACTAAGCTGTGCCTCCCTGACAACGGTGCCAAAAAGTGATGCGAGAAATACGCGGTTTGTTAAATGATGTAACTAGTGTCATTGTAATGCATAAATCTGCAATCAAACTTTTACATTTATAACACCTAGATAGTGGAGTATCTAGGGTTGCCAAGGAGGCCAATTTGTTAGTCACAAAGAATGGGTTCTCTCTCTCGCCTCTCAAATCAAAACATATCTTTTTGTATTTTTGATTTTGTTGCTTTTAGGGATTTCAGAGACAATCGGGTTTTGTGCGAAGATGAATTATGCTATAACTAACCGTAAGTGACAATAATGAAGTCTTCTCCTCTAAGCTCACCCTAGGCAAGTGTGCCTAGGGTAATTAGAAGAGAAGAGGTGTGATGCACTAGTAAACTAATAGCAACATGAAAGACACACTAAGCTCTAAAGCATGAAATTGAAGGCAATAAAAATTCTTTGTATTACTAGTATAGTTGATGACAAGTAGTTACATGCTTCTTAAAAATAAAAGAAAAACTACAGTAGATAATACAAAGAAAATAGAGATGAAGAAAAATCCTCTAGAGATGGTGAAGAAGGAATGGTCCTTTCTCCAAGCACAACAGCTCCTATGCTTGAAAAGAATGCTTCCTTACTTCTAATATGATAACTCCTCCAAGCTTTCCTCCAAGGTGGGTGTCAACCACCTTGCTCCTCCTCTTGCCTACCTATCCCCTTAGTGTTGAAGATCTTCTCCTTTGGCATGGCTAAGGGAGAAGAAGGAGAGGAAGAAGGCACCATGGGGGTGGGTGTGTGCCCCCTTGATCTTCTTCTCTTCTTCTTCCACCTTGGCATGAAGATGGAACCTAATCTAAATGAAGAAGATGGAGCCTAACTAATGGAGAGGAGATGAGAATTATGTGGTGGTAGGGTAGAGTATTTATAGGATGGGAAAGGTGGTGGTTATGGTATTTTTTGGAGGGAAATGAAGAGGTGCCTTGTGATGATAATATCATCATCAGCCATAATTCACAAGGAATAAATGCTCCTACATAATCGCCAAATAACCCTAATTCACTGCAAATCCATTCTGAGACAATAATAAGAAAATAAGGGTAAAATTGTAGTTTTAACAACATATCTCAATTGAAAAATGATTATGGGATTTCTCAAGGGTTAATCAAAGGTCTAACAAGTGGGTCCATGCAAACATAAATGGGTTTTCACGCATTTCAAGAATTAAATGACATCCGAAACCCTAAAAAAAGACCTGCTTAATCTACTAAGGTTATGGTTATGATAAAATTCACCCAAACCTTCTAAAATTCATATAAAAATATTCTCGAGGGTTTGGTATGCTTAATTTGACCATCAGAACACATTTTGACCTAAAATAGAGTCTCAGACAAATAGTTGCCCTAATTTAGGTTTTTGCATAAATTACCCAGTCAAACTTGGTCAAAACCTAAATCTAACTTCACCATTGGATCGCTTGGGTCCAAATTAGGTTTGTACCAAAATTTGGACCCAATCTGAGATCATTTTGACCTAGTTTGTATTTTAGTCCAAGTCCGACTCTTAATCTCCCAAATAACCCCTCAGCCTTTTGAATTCCTTGTAAAGAGCCCCCTAACTTCATCATGTTCTTTGCACGTAGGTCCTCACGCCATGTTTGGAAGGTTGAACCTTCACCATTGGGTTTTGAGCGAGGATTTCTCACTTGACTCTCAATCAATCTCTCCCAAAATTGATACAGGGATTCCTTGTGAAATTACCTTCCATTTGAACTACATCTTAGGCTCTACTTCTTTCCCAAAAAGGTCATGCAAACCTTTCAAAGGTTTGGGTTTCCTTTTTGCGTGAACCTCCCAAGCTTGAGAAGGCATCCTATGGCCTATATAAGAACCCCTGTTGCATTTCGCATCTTCTCAACTAGGTTTTGCCCCAAAAACCCTCTTCAAACTCCTTCCCCGGCCATCTCCAACCTAGCTCCGGCGAGCTCCTCCCTCCGTCGCTCTCTGGCCTCCCAACGGCCAAATTGGGAGTGCCATCATCTTCTTCTCCTTCGTTCGCACTGGTGTGCCAAAGCCAGGGTTGTCCTCTCCCTGTCTTCGTCGTCGTCCTCCTCTGGAGAATTTCTCTTCCACAATGCCAGCCAATCAAAGCCAACGTCCACCTACCCCTTTTGTCCGGTTAGTTTAGTTAGTTAGGTCCCTCTCCCTCTCTACTTCATTTCTAGCTTCTTTCCTATCCCTTTCGATCCCTCGACACGCCGTTCGCCTTCATCATCCTCACCTCCGGCCACTCCTCTGGCGAGTCCATCTCACCTCCACAAACCACCAATCAATTCATCGACCTATTGTTCTCACGTTTTTGTGCGGGTTTAAAGTATATCACGTTGTAGTATAACCAACAAAACGTTTAAACAAATATAAAGAATTTTATTACTCGAAAAACTAGAGTATCCGTGGTCGAACACGGGGAGCAAGCTCAGTACTTTTTAAAACCAAAGAATACAACTGTTAAATGAAAAGGATTGATTCAAAGAGAGAATTTTAAAAAGGATTTGTGAAATAAAAATAGAATTGGACGTCTGATTTCTGTATCAGACGTCTTAAATGTAATCTCCTTTCTCTCTTCTTCTTCGTTGCTCTTCTCTCTTTCTGCCTTTGCTTCTTGTCTTGTGCAAGCTTCTTCTTCCTGCCTTTGTTTCTTTTCTCTTATTTCTTCTTCTGCCTTGCCTTTCTTCTTCTTCACTTGGCCTCTCTTCGTTCTTCTCTTTCTTCTGCCTTGCCTTCCTTCTTCCTTCTCTTTGGTTCTCTACGAAAGCTTCTCCTTCTTTTTCTGCTACACAGCCTCTTCTTCTTTCTTCTCTTCCTGTTCTACAGCTGCTAAGTGCTCGCTGCTTCCTTTGCTTCTTCCTTCCTGCACACACCACAGCCGAAGCAAAACCTACCCCCGTCCCTCTACCCAAGCGTCTCTCTCTCTCACAAGCAATTCGCTCAAGGACGCTCTCCCAGAGCCACACGGGTAGTCGGGTCGGATTCGCACCTGGGACCAGGTGCACCGGCAAGTGGTGGTATGCGAGCAGTGCTCAAGGTTTGGGTCGCGGGTCGGATCCCACCAGATCCGCGAGGTCAAGCCGCGGACGAGGTGGGTGTGAAGGCAGGTGAGGGACCTCACCCCTGTGCTTACGGAGGCAATGAGAGTAAAACACAAAAATAATTTATACTATACCTGTGTTTTGCGATCCCACGATGTGGGACTATCTGGTCAGGCCTGCTTTCACGCGCGCCCGTAGAATTCTCGTCGTGCAATTGCCCCAGCTGCTGGCTTCGCAGCGCGACTTGCTGGCCTCAGTCACTTCGCAACACTTGCGTGCACCTGCTGCACCTGCAGCCTGGAAGCCCTGGTGTTTGAAGCTGCTTCAAGCTCCTCGCTGCTTCGACCGTCAATGGCGGCAGGAGCTACAACCTGTCACACACAAGAACGGCCTATTGGCCCAATCAGATTAGCTGGAAACTTTCGCCGTGGTACGGCGAAGGCGGTGGGCGGTGCTGCAGGCTGCAGGTCGGCCTAGGCGTGCGTGCCTAGGTCAACCTGTAGCCGGAGGTGTGGGGTTGTTCGGGGGGCTACTGTGGGGGTCTGGAGTGGCAGTGGAGGGGTGGAACGAGTTCCTGGTGGTGAGGCAGAGCTCACGAGGGGGTTGGCAAGCCATGTGGAGGGGCGGAGTGGTGTGGGCGGCTCACCGGAGGTCGGTCGGAGGCGAGGACGATGGAGGTGGTTAGGCACTGTCGGGGGGTAATCAGATAAAATAGCAGGGGGAAAAGAGAGAGGAGAGGATGGAGAGGGTATCTGGGGTGATCTGGAAGGAAGGGAGGCAGCGGAGTGGACGGCGCGTAACTGCCGTCGTCGGGGAAGAAGGACCCTGAGGGAGGGAGCAGCGACGAGGAAGAGGTCAGGAACATGTGCGCTTGGTACGGCGCGACGTGGGAGGAAGCGGCGGAGTTGACTCTGCTGCTGGTATGGCAGCAGAGCGACTAGAAGGAGGAGAGGAGGTCGCCGGAGCTTGCGGGTCTTTTGGCCGGAGATGGGAGAGAGGGAAATTGGAGGGGATCTCCGTCAAAATCAAGCTTAGGTTCTGCGGCAGGGTCTGGGGAGCCTTTTATAGGCGCTGGCCGAACCTTCTAGTGCGTGGAGACTGCGCAATCACCTCCGCCGGCTCGCCGGAGTTGGAAAGAGGGTGGATACCCGAATCTCTCGTGCGTTCACACGAGAGATTGGGTTCACACCAGCGATTGTAATTGGCTTTAGAAGGAAGGGAATTCCTCAGAGAATCCCCCTTCCATTTCTGGGAGGGAATCTCTGAGGGATTAGAGAGTAATCCCTCTCTAAACCTCGCCGGAGCTCGATTCTGCCCTAACAATGGCGGCAGGACCGGATTGCAAAGGGGGCGAAAAACTTAGGGGGCTCTCTACAAAGATATTCAAAAGATAGGGACTAAATTATGCTTTGGGTGTACTAAATTGCAAAGTAGGTCAAGATGACCTCCCCTTAGGTCCAAATTTTGGTACAAACGTAATTTGGACCTAAGGAATCCAATGGTGAAGTTGGATTTTAGGTTTGACCTCGTTTGACTGGACATTTTGCATAAAAACCCAAATTAGGTTAATTGAAGAGCTAGGACCCTAATCTAGGTCAAACTGGGTTCCAAGGGCCAAATTAAGTGTTTTAAACCCTAGGGAATGTTTTTCCATGATTTTTAGAGGGTTTACTTGATTTTTATTTTGACCGTAACCTTGTTAATTTATGCGGGTCTATTTTAGGGTTACCAAGTGTCATTTAATTCTTAGATTGCACATAAACCCATTTCTGATTGACTCAACCCACTTTTTATCTCATTTAGACCATATGACCTATTTTTTTCCTTTCAGAAATCCCGTTTATGAACTGCAATGGTAAAATTACAGTTTTAACCTTTATTTCATGTTTTCTTCTCAGAGCACTTGTTCCTTCAGTTAAGCCTTCTTCTAGGTTATGTAGGAGCTTTTATCTTCTTTATTGGGTCAAAATGAGCTAGTTATGGCTCATGATGAGGCTCTCATCATACCCCCATGCCTAGCTTTTGCTAGTCCCTTAGCAAAATTTCAAAGTTTTAACTTCCGTTCTAGACCCTGAATTTCTGTCAACAATGATAAGTGCTTCTCCTTTTGTGATTAGGTAGGAATGCTGACAATAGGCCTAGAGGTACTCAAGTACCAACCAAAATCTGGACCTGTTCTACTTTAGCCTCAGTCTTCCGCAAAGGTTTCTACAGCCCACAAAAACTAACCTAGGGTTTGTTGGACTCCGTGGTTAAAGCACCCGTGCTTGAGACATTTTTAGCCTAAATTCAGTTTGCAGTGCGTTTTTTTTTTCATAAGAGAGAGATAGAAGATTTATTTGTTTGGAGAGATTTTCTCTCTCTTTTCTTTTTATTTCTAGCTTCGGATTAGCTTCTCAACACTGTCTGTATCGGATTCCTCGTCCCCATCATCAATCCTCAAGGGTCCCTAGCTTTCGAGATTTCGAGATAATCCCGCCCATGGCAACCCCCGGAACCCTGGCTTTCGAGATTTCGAGATAATCCCGCCCATGGCATTCCGTGGCCAAATTCAGACCCTGGCGATCAACATTTCGTGATAATGCCACCCATGGCATCTGAACCAGCAGAGTGCTTACATGCCCCCAATAGGATATTTAAATATCCTAAGAGGCAAGCACCGAGGAGACGATATGTTGTTACGCATCTTCGAGGGGAATTTCCGCCTCTCCGCGCTGGGAACTCGTCCAAATCAATTTGTGTTGATTGGCCGCTCCTAATCTAGGTGACTTTTTCAGAACATTCAATGCTTTTCGCGTGATTTTATGTTTATGCGCACTGAACCAAACTGTGTGTGAATTTAGGGTACTTAGGTTACCGAATCTCGCAAATCGGAGGTCAGTTAACGAGGCCGAATACTTCCTAAGCCTTAGACCTAATACTCAAACTTCACATTTTCCTCAACCTCTTGAGGACTATCCAGATTTTAATGGATACATGAATTTTTAAGCTAAAGATACTAGCCCAAGAGGCCTAAGACCAGCGTTCCTGCTAACCTCTTGTTATATCTCCGTAGCACTTTTCTTTTCTTTTTCTTGATTCGGTCTAGAACTCAGTTAACCCCTTAATCTTTTTCTAATGACTATTTCTTTTTATTTTCCTTTTGTGCTCCTTTTTGTCATTTTGCTCTCTTTTCTTCCTCTCATTTGTATGACCCTGAATTGTTCCTCCCCTCTATCAAGTCTTTTTTTTTTTTATGAAACCCTTTCTTGATATGAATTTTCTGACATTTTGCACTTTCATACCCCACCATGCCTAAGATTTGCAATGTCCCCATTGTAAATTAGGTGGGTTCGAATTCAGCTTAGTTCATGCATTAGGACAGGTGTGTGGTGAGTGAATGGGTCGAAGTGACTTGTTGCGAATGATTTCTAATCTCGGGTAGGTATACCTGAGGTGAAGTCGGCTGTTCTAATGGATGAACCCTAAAGTGCAATATGAGTTCCGCATAGAGATGTCAGAAAAGGTTTCAGAAAAGGTTTCGGGTTGCCTCCTGTTAAGCGCTGAGTTTTACGCTATCGGCTGGGTGCAATGAGCTCAAGAGGAATGGAGGGTAAAGGATGACTCAGCCAAATCTATATCAGTCATGTCAATGAACGGCTTGAGTCTCTGACCGTTCACGACAAAGGGTTCAGAATCGTGGCTGAGTGGGCTGATTTCAATGGCTCCATTTCCGTAGATTTGTCGGACTAGGTAGGGTCCGACCCACTTGGATCTTAGCTTCCCTGGGAATAGTTTTAGTCGGGCATCAAAGAGTAAAACTTTTTGACCAGGATGAAAGACCTTTCTAGAGATGTGTTTGTCGTGAAAAGCTTTAACCTGTTCTTTGTAAATTCGTGAGTTCTCATACGAGTCGTGGCGTAATTCATCGATCTCGCTCATTTGAAGTCTTCTGTGGGTTCCAGCCTTAGAAAGGTCAAGATTACAGGTCCGTACTGCCCAATAGGCTTTATGCTCCAACTCGACGGGGAGGTGACATGCCTTCCCGTACACTAGTCTGAAGGGAGACATTCCTAATTGGGTCTTGTGGGCGGTCCTATAGGCCCACAATGCTTCCGGAAGCCTAGAAGACCAATCTTTTATATCAGGTCGAACAGTAACCTGAAGGATCTTCTTGATCTCTCGGTTAGATAGCTCAGCTAGACCATTAGTTTGGGGGTGGTAAGGAGTAGAGATTCGGTGTGACACCTCATATTTGGTCATCAGTGACCTGAACTGAGCGTTTGTAAAATGGATCCCTCCATCGGAAATTACAGCACGCGGAATCCCGAACCTTGAGAAAATGTTTTGATGGAGGAATTTTATAACAACTTTATGATTGTTGGTTCGGGTCGGAATGGCTTCTATCCACTTGGAAACATAGTCAACTGCGAGTAAGATGTATTTGAAGCCATCCGAGATCGGGAAGGGTCCCATGAAATCAATCCCCCAAATATCAAAAATTTCGCATACCAGGATCGGCTGTAGAGGCATCATGTCTCGATTGAAGGTTCCCTACTAGGAGGGGTGACGTAATAATATGCGAAAATAAAATATAAAGCAATCTCACAAAAATCAATCGCACAATGTACACAGGTATTTTTAGGTGGAAACCCAAACCGGGTGAAAACCACCACCTAACCCTCTCGAGTTAGGATTTTCCGATCAACCAAGTTGATCAAAATCCACTAAACGAATCACTTTGAACGAGGGTGATTCAACCTCAATACAACCACGCTACAAGTATGAGGGTAGCGTTCCTCAACCCCTTCTCTCCACGAGAAGGATTTTGTCCCACGAAGGAGACGGGAATTCGCAAAGCGAATACCCAACCAAAAGACAAAGATAAAATAAAACAACAGGTCCTATAGAGCCAACAAAGTAATTAAGAACCTAGCTTCTATAGGAATAAGGAAACTCCCCTTTGTAAGGAGTGCGTCGAGGATGACGCGGGTGCGTGAGCCACGCAATGGCGCACTGTCGCTCTCGTGAACAACGGTGGGAGAGCGGCTGCGCGAAGACTTGATGCTCTCAAGAGAATGAAACTAGAGCTTAGAGAGAAAGTGCTTCTTGGACACAAGAGAGTGGAAATACTTGATCTTAGTGTATCTTGGTCTCTCTAGGTGTATATCTTGTGTGTCTAAGTGTATCCAAGTGTATTTTTGTGTTGCAAAGGCTCCCCTCTATTTATAGAGGCCTTAGGAAGGCTTTGGAAGGCTTAAGAAAGGTTCTATAGCCGTTGGGTGCAAAGCTCAAGAGAATCAGGCCGAAATCAGGACAATGATTACATTTGATAGGGTCATCAGACGTCTAATTATGTCATCATACGTCTGGAAGGCCACTTTAAGACGTCTGATCTCAAGGTAAGACGTCTGATTCTATGCGGGTTTCTCCCTGACTTGAATCAGATCTAAACAGGGTTTTTGCGTAAGTCCATCAGACGACATACAGGACGTCTGGTACTATGCCTGGACGTCTGGAAACCTACTTTTACTGTGGGAATTGATTTCCAAACGTTGCAACGGCTAGAAAATCTCTGAGAAGAGATTTTGGGTCAGCCGAGGCAAAACGGTCATTTATCAGACGTCTGGAAAGTCCTATGGACGTCTGATAAGGCTCTAACGGTCGTATTCTTGAGTGTCTTCTAAGCCAGCCAACGGTCCACCAATTGGACGTCTGGCAAAGTCATCAGACGTCTCCTAAGACGTCTGGTCTAAGGTCTGGACGTCTGATTTCCTCAGACAGAACTAACTATGTCCAGCCTAACAGTTATCAGACGTCTGAAACAACAGTCAGACATCTTAAAATTCTTTATCAGACGTCTGATTTGGGAATTAGACGTCTGGAAAGTCTGTTTGAACCCTATATTGGTTTTCTAAGTATTCTACAGAAAACCTAAGTATCCTAAGGTTGTGCCGGTGTTCCTAGGACTACTGTTAGGGTTCTTTGAGGCTCTTTAACATGAAATATCTAAGGAAATAAAGAGCAACAAAAGAAATGAAAAATACAACAAGTACAAAAGAAGGAAATCTATCCTATTCTTCATTTCCTTCCATCTTCAATCTTTCGCTCCACGCGAACCTCCTCTGTTTTCCGTCAAGCTCCTCCAATCCGTCCTGGATGCGAGCTCGAACTCCGTCTAAACACGTCCACATTTGCAATTGACCTGAAATCTAGGACTCAAATTGCAAATGTTAAATAACACGTGTTTTGTTATCATCAAAACAAATGATCGTGGTGCTCTAGCACCAACAATCTCCCCCTTTTTGATGATGACAAAACCGTAAATAATAATGCATAAAAATCCTCCCCCTTTTTGACATTATCAAAAAGGTTTAATTGATTTTACATTTCCTATAACTCCCCCTTTAAAACATGCTCTTCTATGAATTTATTTTGACAAAGGTAATATTCTCCCCTTTTTGTAACAACAAGATAGCTATTATTTTTCTCCCCCTTACTAAAGGAAATTTAGCTACCTTATTTCTCCCCCTTAAAAATTGACAATTTGCTCATAAAATTTTTAACTCCCCCTATCTAAATGCTACTGATAAAAAGATAGGGTAAAGGGTTTTACCTCACCTACCATGGCCAATAAAATGGCCCGAATGGTGGTGGTGGATGCCACATCGGATGGGGCTCCCATCCGTAGCTTGGAGGCCCGGGCATCGGTGCCGGTCTCCAATCTGGTGGTCGACGTGCGGCGGGTCCGTTGCTTGTTCGCCGTCTCGTCGGTCTTCTTGTTCTCCTCCTTGGTCTACTCCTTGGTTCTCCCAACTCGAGTTGACCAGCCTTTAGTTTGTAGGTCTAGTCCTTTGTGTTGTAGTTATCCCTGAACCCTACAAAACAAGATTCCAAATTTTTCTTCGGTATCCAAGTGAGCTTGGATCCGGATCTGTTAGCGGGTCTCCTTGATGGAGATCCTTTCTCAACCTTAGGGCTATAAAAATTATCTACTTTATTGATTAATTTGTTGGAGTTTTCCCTAAGACATGCAATTTCTTTTTCTATAATGTTCATCTTAGTCTTTAAATCAAAAATTTCTAACTTTAGACTATTATTTTCCTCAATCAATTTATTATTTTCATTGATGAGGTTATGATTTTCTAATAACAGGTTATTATCCTTAGGACTAGTCTCTATATCCTTGAGTTGTTTTTCTAACCTATCATTTTCATTTCTAAGAAAACTAAGGTTCTTTTTAATGCTTTTATTTTCTACCCTAAGTGATTTACTAATCTCAAAAAGTTCATTAAAAGCTTCTTGTAAATCCAGGTTTACCTCATTGTCGGAGTCGCTTTCGCTGTCGCTGTCGCTATTGGTTCCTCTAGCCATGAAACCAAAGCAAGCGGTTTCCTCCTTCTCGTGATCTTCTTCCGAGCTTGTCTCTTCATGAGTGCCTTCCAACCTTCTCCATATCTCGTGGGCGGTGGTGCACTCTTGGATTTTCTCGAACTCCTTCAGACTCAACGTGCAATACAAGGCATTCATTGCCTTTGCGTTGAGGTTGAGATTCTGAACCTGATCTTCTGAGTAACCTTTTGCGGGTTTCTTGGGAATCAAAAATGCGCATTCGCATTTTTCCCACACCCGGAAGTCGTAGGCCTGCAACCACATAATCATACAATTTTTCCAATAAATGAAATCTATACCTGCAAAGTATGGTGGTCGCGAGGTATCGTGTCCTTCAGTGCACACGAATGCTTTTCCCTCCATGTCTAGATCCTCGCCGGTTTGTTACGCCGATAACGCGAGACCTACTCTGATACCAATTGAAGGTTCCCTACTAGGAGGGGTGACGTAATAATATGCGGAAATAAAATATAAAGCAATCTCACAAAAATCAATCGCACAATGTACACAGGTATTTTTAGGTGGAAACCCAAACCGGGTGAAAACCACCACCTAACCCTCTCGAGTTAGGATTTTCCGATCAACCAAGTTGATCAAAATCCACTAAACGAATCACTTTGAACGAGGGTGATTCAACCTCAATACAACCACGCTACAAGTACGAGGGTAGCGTTCCTCAACCCCTTCTCTCCACGAGAAGGATTTTGTCCCACAAAGGAGACGGGAATTCGCAAAGCGAATACCCAACCAAAAGACAAAGATAAAATAAAACAACAGGTCCTATAGAGCCAACAAAGTAATTAAGAACCTAGCTTCTATAGGAATAAGGAAACTCCCCTTTGTAAGGAGTGCGTCGAGGATGACGCGGGTGCGTGAGCCACGCAACGGCGCAATGTCGCTCTCGTGAACAACGGTGGGAGAGCGGCTGCGCGAAGACTTGATGCTCTCAAGAGAATGAAACTAGAGCTTAGAGAGCAAGTGCTTCTTGGACACAAGAGAGTGGAAATACTTGATCTTAGTGTATCTTGGTCTCTCTAGGTGTATATCTTGTGTGTCTAAGTGTATCCAAGTGTATTTTTGTGTTGCAAAGGCTCCCCTCTATTTATAGAGGCCTTAGGAAGGCTTTGGAAGGCTTAAGAAAGGTTCTATAGCCGTTGGGTGCAAAGCCCAAGAGAATCAGGCCGAAATCAGGACAATGATTACATTTGATAGGGTCATCAGACGTCTAATTATGTCATCATACGTCTGGAAGGCCACTTTAAGACGTCTGATCTCAAGGTAAGACGTCTGATTCTATGCGGGTTTCTCCCTGACTTGAATCAGATCTAAACAGGGTTTTTGCGCAAGTCCATCAGACGACATACAGGACGTCTGGTACTATGCCTGGACGTCTGGAAACCTACTTTTACTGTGGGAATTGATTTCCAAACGTTGCAACGGCTAGAAAATCTCTGAGAAGAGATTTTGGGTCAGCCGAGGCAAAACGGTCATTTATCAGACGTCTGGAAAGTCCTATGGACGTCTGATAAGGCTCTAACGGTCATATTCTTGAGTGTCTTCTAAGCCAGCCAACGGTCCACCAATTGGACGTCTGGCAAAGTCATCAGACGTCTCCTAAGACGTCTGGTCTAAGGTCTGGACATCTGATTTCCTCAGACAGAACTAACTATGTCCAGCCTAACAGTTATCAGACGTCTGAAACAACAGTCAGACGTCTTAAAATTCTTTATCAGACGTCTGATTTGGGAATTAGACGTCTGGAAAGTCTGTTTGAACCCTATATTGGTTTTCTAAGTATTCTACAGAAAACCTAAGTATCCTAGGGTTGTGCCGGTGTTCCTAGGACTACTGTTAGGGTTCTTTGAGGCTCTTTAACATGAAATATCTAAGGAAATAAAGAGCAACAAAAGAAATGAAAAATACAACAAGTACAAAAGAAGGAAATCTATCCTATTCTTCATTTCCTTCCATCTTCAATCTTTCGCTCCACGCGAACCTCCTCTGTTTTCCGTCAAGCTCCTCCAATCCGTCCTGGATGCGAGCTCGAACTCCATCTAAACACGTCCACATTTGCAATTGACCTGAAATCTAGGACTCAAATTGCAAATGTTAAATAACACGTGTTTTGTTATCATCAAAACAAATGATCGTGGTGCTCTAGCACCAACATCGATGGCTCATGTTGCCTAGAGTCTGGCAACGGGAACATGCCTTACAGTGATCGTATGCGTCCTTGAAAATTGTGGGCCAGTAAAAGCCACACTAGAGGACTTTTGATGCGGTTTTATGTCCTGACAAATGTCCATCGCATGCCTGGTCATGGCAGAATGAGAGTATGTCTTTGATTTCCACTTCCGCGACGCACCAGCGGATTATCTGATCAGCACCAATGCGGAATAGATACGGGTCTTCCCATAGGTAATACTTGGCATCAAAACGCAATCTGTCCTTTTTGGCCTTCAGCCAATCGGACGGAATCTGATGTGATGCCAGGTAATTAACTATATTAGCTAACCATGGAAGACTTGTATTGATAGTCAGGAGGTGCTCATCAGGAAAGTGTTCTATAATAGGTCCGAAAGGATCAATAATTTCAGAAGGAAGGCGGGACAAGTGATCGGCTACCACATTTTGCTTTCCCGCCTTGTCATGAATCTCGAGGTCAAATTCTTGCAATAGCAAGATCCATCGGATTAATCGAGGTTTTGCGTCCTTAGCAAGGAGATGCCTCACAGCTGTATGATCCGAGTATATGATAACACGGGAACCCAGAAGGTATGATCTGAATTTTTCCATGGCAAATACTACGGCCAGCAGCTCTTTCTCAGTAACCGTATAGTTACGCTGAGCTTCATCCAGTGTTTTGCTGGCGTAGTAAATGACCACAGGTTTCCCGTCAATTTTCTGCCCCAAAATCGCTCCTACAGCGAAGTCAGATGCATCGCACATGATCTCAAAGGGTTGAGACCAATCAGGGGACTGTAGGATCGGGGCTTGGGTGACTCGGTCACGTAGGATCTCAAATGCTTGAGTGCATTCCTTGGAAATTTCGAAAGGCACATCCTTGGAGAGAAGATTGGTCAGGGGGCGCGCAATTTTTGAGAAATCGGGAATGAATCGACGGTAGAAACTGACGTGCCCCAAAAAAGATCGGATGTCCTTAATCGAGCTAGGCATAGGAAGCTTGGAAATCAGGTTAACCTTAGCTCGATCCACTTGGATGCCTTTCTCCGAGATTAGATGTCCCAGGACAATTCCCTCAGGCACCATGAAATGGCTCTTTTCCTAGGAAAGAACCAAATTCACCTCGATGCACCGCCTGAGTATTTGGACCAAGTGTTGGAGGCAATCGTCAAATGATTCTCCAAAAACTGAAAAATCATCCATGAAGACTTCCAGATAATCACCTACCATATCTGAGAATATGGCAAGCATGCACCGCTGAAAAGTTGCAGGTGCATTGCAGAGACCGAAAGGCATCCTTCGAAATGCGTACGTCCCGAAGGGGCAGGTGAATGTGGTATTTTCTTGGTCCTCTGGATGGATTGCCACCTGATTGTAACCGGAATACCTGTCAAGAAAGCAGAAGAACCTATTTCCCGCTAGTTTTTCGAGGATTTGATCAATAAACGGTAGTGGGAAATGATCCTTCTTCGTGGAGGAATTGAGTCTTCTGTAATAAATGCAGACTCTCCACAAGTTAGCTATTCGGGTAGGAATGACTTCTCCAGTTTCAATCGTGATGATGGTAAGTCCTGCCTTCTTAGGCACCACTTGTATTGGACTCACCCAACGACTGTCGGAGATCGGGTAGATGATCCCTGCATCTAACCACTTTATGATCTCCTTTTTCACGACCTCCTGCAAGTTAGGGTTTAGGCATCTTTGCATTTCTCTTGAAGGTCGTGCGCCTTCTTCTGTGTAGATTCGATGTGTGTAGTATGAAGGGCTTATACCAGTCAAATCATCGAGAGTCCATCCAATGGCTCTACGATGTTGCTAGAGAACAGAAATCAAATGGAGTTCCTGGTCAGGTGTGAGTCGAGAATTGATAATCACAGGAAACGTCTGATTTGAATCCAAAAAGACGTACTTCAGATGTTTGGAAAGGGGTTTGAGTTCCATGACAGGGTTGTCAGCAGCAGCGGGTGGTTCGGGGTTTACATCAGGAGCAATGGTAGGAGTCATAGGTGTATCTAGATCATGTTCGCACTCCTCTGTTAGCGGTTTTTGATTCTCTAGTGGTTGATCAGGAATAATCAGGTTGTCCTCTATATGAAATTCATCAACCACGACTTTGACATCACATATTTCCTCTATAACCCCGCAATTAATCCCTTGCTGGGCCTTGAAAATGTCAATCTTCATGTTTTGATTCCCAAATTTTAATTCTATCTGGCCCTCTTCGCAGTTAATGTTGGCCCTAGCAGTGGCCAAAAAGGGTCTCCCTAATATGATTGGTGTGTCCCTTGGGTTCTTAGGTGCATCCATGTCTAGTACTATGAAGTCCACTGGGAAATAAAAATCTCTTACCCTAACAATGACATCCTCGAGTATTCCTTTGGGTGACTTGATGGATCGATCGGCTAACTGCAATGTCACCTCAGTGGGTTTAAGTTCAGATTCTTCAAGGTGGTCAAGGAGGGATGTAGGTATTAAATTTATGGAGGCACCTAGATCTAGTAGGGCTCTATCAAATTGGGTTTCACCAATTTTACAAGAAATCAAGGGAGTTCCTGGGTCTTTAGCCTTGGGTGGGAGTTTGCTCAAGATGACAGAGCTGCCTTGCTCTGACAGTACGATTGGATTCCCATCCTTGGTTCGCGGCTTACGTTTAGGTGTGCATATGTCTTTCAAGAACCTTGCGTAAGCCGGTATGTGGAGGATTGCATCCATCAACGGGATGTTTATCTGGACCTGTTCAAAGAGCTTGACCAGATCCTCCTCGGGAGCCACGGGTTTGGTTATTCTTTTTCCTTTGGTCAAGGCCTCAGGAAATGGGACCCTAGCTGGTTCCTCTAGGATAGGTCCAGGTTCTTGATCTGGGACAGTAGTATCTTGGATAACTATCCTAGGGTCTTGGCTATTATCAGGCTTGGAGTGGATCGGATAATGTGGGTCTTGGGTTATTTTACCACTACGTGTTGTTACAGAGTTCAACCCGGCCTGATTTGGGTTAGGTAGGAGGGGTGGCTGCTGCTGAAATCCCGCATAAGATGTTGAAGCCTCCATCCCGTCTGGTGATGGAGTAGCGGGGGCCTAATAAATCACATGTGTTTGGCCCGAATTTGGATTCATAACGCGCTTCTGGGTTAGCACGTTATTTGGGTTGGGCAGAGGTTGCAAAGGAAGGGTGCCAGGTTGGCGGGAATTTGCCATCTGGGCCAGTTGGTTGCGAACCTCTGTGATTTCGTCCTTGTGCTATTTTTGCATTGCCGCATTCGTCTTTTGAATGTCAGCCAGTGCTTGAAGGATAAGAGTCATTTGATCCTGATTTTGCCCGGATTGGTAGGTGGGATTGGGCCGAGGCTGAGGCGGCTGAAATGGACGAGAGGCTTGTGGACGGGGTTGATATGGTGGTCTTTGAGAATTTCCCGCCCACTGAAAGATAGGATGATTTCGCCATCCAGGGTTGTAGGTATTGGAGAATGGGTCATTCTGGATGGCGTTGAGGTCCTCGCAGTTCTGAGGAACCTCGGGAAAGTCAGAATACGAGGGTTCAGAGTTCCCCTAACTCGAGTAGAATGGATCGGAGGTCACTCCAGTCTGAGAGGCAGACGGGGGTGGATGTGGGTCCATCCCATTGGCAGGTTGGTGATAGATGTTTTGCACAGTTTCCCTTGCCAGAGGAGGTCGTGCAAAAGAGTCTTGCGCAAAGGTGGCTTGCTGCAAATGTCGCGTTAGCTCGTCCACCTTCTTTTCTATGATAGAAACCTTGTCCAACTGACTGGCCATCAGTTCCAAGTCGACGGAAGTGGACAGGTCCTGCATCTCATGTGTCCCTCTTAGATTCGTCGATGCGCGGGCATTCGTCCTGTCGAATAAGCCCATGGAGTCATTATTTATGGAGTTCTCGCACATGTTTTCGAGAATCTCCCACACCGTGTCCTCATGTTGACCCATGATGTTTCCTCCGCACGTTGCATTGACGAATAAATGAATATCCTCACAGAGTCCCTGGTAAAAAGACTGGACTTGTTCCCACTTAGGAACTCCGTGATGGGGGCACTTTCGCATGAGATCTAGGAATCGATCCCAAGCTTCGTGAAGAGGTTCTCCCGGTTGTTGAGTGAAATGAGTGATCTGGTGGCGCAAGGCATTCGTCCGGCCAACAGGGAAGAATTTTTTCAAAAATTCGGACTGCAGTTCCTCCCATGTGTTGATCGGACGGGTTTGAGTTTGATACCAATGTGCGGCCTTGTCCATGAGGGAGAACGAAAACATTTTCATGAGTAGGATATCCCGATTTTGTACATCTGACCCGAAGGTCTGGGCCAGATGCATGAGTTGTTTGATGTGTTGGAATGGATCCTCAGAGTTAAGCCCATGAAACTTCGGTAAGGCATGAATCATATTGGGCTTCAGTTCATAATCAGGTCCTCCAATTGGGATTCGTACTCGGGGTTCGATTGCCACCGCAGCAGGATTATAGTGATCTCGCATCATAGGTCGCTGTGGTGGGTTTACAAAGTTCTAAAAGAGATTATTAAGGCGTTGAAGTTGGTGTTCAAGGTTGTTCTCCTCTTCAATGGGTTGTGCCATGATGGGAGAAGAAGGAGAATCAGGATCTAAATCAGATGAAAGATTTATGTGGTGGGGTTGCTGCACAAACAAGGGCGTCGAGGCTTGGCCTCGACGAGAGTGAATTTCTAAAGGAGGTCTTAAGGGTGGTCTTAAGGACCTCCTACCGAACATGCACCAAAAGATGTGATGAGATTAGAAGGTGCTGGACCCAATCAAGACACCCAAAACTTGTTGGGTGACTATAGAGGTTCGGGGCAGATGGACCCCTAGATCAAAAGATCGTCCACCTGAGAAATACATGGGCAGCCAGAGAAAGAGAGTCCCGCAAAGACCCCTACACGGTAGAGCGTCCCCACGGGTTACAGGGTTTCCCCCACCCGACCTCTCTTGTCACTGCGGTTCCAGGTAGACCAGAATGGGGACCTTGACCTCTTAAGTCTACTTTTTTTATTTTAAGATCAAGGTGCTTAATGTTCCACTTGAACTTTTAACTATTTTGAGTGCAAAAAAGTGACCTAATTTTAAGGTTGGTTGACCCAAGGGATCAATTTCACCTCTTGTTCCCTTGAGAGTTTTTAGGTCCTTTTTTTATGGTTCAAATGGATTAACAGCCTGATTTGCTTAGGGTTCCTCTTGTATAGATCTTTTCAAACACGGTTTAGGCACACATCTTTTTGGAAAATTTGTTTCTTTATTTAAGAGAAGATGTGTCTCTAAAAACCCTAGCTTTGTAATCCCAAACTTGGCTCTAGTGGGTCCAATTTAGTTGCCTTAGAAATTAGCACCTAGGGCTCAATCAAGAAAGTTTTAGCCCTAGTTGCCTTAGTTGGATGAACAGACAAAAATATGTTGAAATGAAAATCAGGCAACTTGATGAGTTACTAAATATGAAACAGGTAGCCCTAAATTGATTTTTCTCTTTTTTTCCTTTTTAGATTTTGAGAGGGTTAAGAGAGAGGGCTTATGGAAATTACCTGTTCCTTGGAGAGTCTGTTGTGCAGTTATTGTTCTTTCCTTTTTGTTTTGCTTTCCCTGCTTGAACACAACAAAAGAGAGAAGTTAAGTCAGATATTAGATATAAAAGTTGTAATCAAAAGCTTTAAAAGTGCCCGTTCTTCCCTGGCAACGGCACCAAAATGTTCTCACATTTTTGTGCAGGTTTAAAGTATATCACGTTGTAGTATAACCAACAAAATATTTAAACAAATATAAAGAATTTTATTACTCGAAAAACCAGAGTATCCGAGGTCGAACATGGGGAGCAAGCTCAGTACTTTTTAAAACCAAAGAATACAACTGTTAAATGAAAAGGATTGATTCAAAGAGAGAATTTTAAAAAGGATTTGTGAAATAAAAATAGAATTGGACGTCTGATTTCTGTATCAGACGTCTTAAATGTAATCTCCTTTCTCTCCTCTTCTTCATTGCTCTTCTCTCTTTCTACCTTTGCTTCTTGTCTTGTGCAGGCTTCTTCTTCCTGCCTTTGTTTCTTTTCTCTTATTTCTTCTTCTGCCTTGCCTTTCTTCTTCTTCACTTGGCCTCTCTTCGTTCTTCTCTTTCTTCTGCCTTGCCTTCCTTCTTCCTTCTCTTTGGTTCTCTACGAAAGTGATGAGAACCTCATCATGAGCCATAACTAGCTCATTTTGACCCAATACAAAGGATAAAAGCTCCTACATATCTCAAGGAAAGGCTTAACTCAGAGAATTCTGAGTTTGAGAAGAAAACCAGTCATAAGGGGTAAAAGTGCAATTTTACCAGTATAATCTGCATACAGGGTAATTCAGGGCCCAAACACAGGTCAAAACAGCTTAATAAGAATAAAAGTGGGATGAGATGATCTAGCAAGGGCTACAGCACTTCCAAGGAACCAAATGATAATCTGTAACCCTAAAACAACCCACTTCAATTCACAAGGTTCGAGGCAAAGTAAAAATAGAATAAACCCTCTAAAATTCATAGAAAAATAATCTCTAGGGTTTAGAACCTTCAATTTGGCCTTTAGAACCCATTTTGACCTACATTGAGAACCATGCCCAATTAATAACTTAATTTGGGTCTTTACGCAAATTGACCGGTCAAACAAGGTTTAATATGAAAATGAAATTTACCATCAGATTCCTTAGGTTCTAATTAGTCATGTATAAAAACTTGAGCCTAAGAAGAAACCTCCTTGACCGACTTTACACTTTGGTCCTCATATATTTACTCTTTGGCCCTCAACTTTTGAACCCTCGCATTTTGGCCCCTAACTCTCCTTCGTTCTTTGCAAACAGGTCCCTCCTGCAAAACCCTGCCAGCACCATGCTCCGGCGACCTTGCGCGGAGCATGGCGCCGCGCAGGGTGAGGTGGAGGACCTGGCATGTGTACCGGGGGTGCCCTGCGTCGTCAGCCGTCGCAGGAGCACCCCCATGATCATTGCAGCCCCCCATACCGGCCGTGCGAACGCACGGACGGTATGGGTTCGTATTCCGACCATGCTCCGGCGAGGGAGACACGTCGTCTCCCTCCGCCTTCCTCCCTGCTTCAACCCTATAAATACCCCCCGCCGCTCCACCGACCAAAGCAGCCTGGATCTGACGGAGAAAACCCCCAGCTTTCTTCTCTTCTTCCTCCGGCAGACGCTCACCAGCTCCGGCGACTTCCTCCCCCTCCACCTCGTCGCTCTGCCGCAATACCAGCAGCGGAGACTTCCTCCCCTGTTCTTCCCGCGCCACGCCGCACCCAGCTGGCGCCTCTCCAGCCCTCTGCTCGCCGCCGCCCCTCTCCCTGAGCATCGTCTTCTCCGGCGACAGTCGATACGACTGTCGCCCTGTTCCTCCCCCTTCGTCCCTGCAGTTAAGTTAGACTTACTCCCCTTCTTCTCCTCTTTCTTTCCCCGCTTTCGATTTAGTCAATTAAGCCCTCTACCGACCCTGTTCACCCTCATCCTCTCCGCCTCCGACCACCCTCCGGCGAGCCGCTCCCATCACCTCAGCGACCCACACGGCTCGCCGACCACCGCAGAACATCCGCCTCGTCACCCTGATCCTCTTCCGCCCCTCCACTTCCCACCAAACACCCTCTGCAGACCCACCGAACACACCCACTCCCTCGCTCACAGTTTGACCTAGGACGACCAGTTAGCTCCATCTCTCCCCCTGCAGACCCCCTGACCACCTTCGCCGTGCCACGGCGAAGGTCCCCCGCCTGTCTGATTTGGCCGAGAGGCCGTGCTATTGATTTCAGGTTCCAGGCCTTGACCGCCATTGGCGAGGAAGCTCGAAGCTTGCTCGAGGTTGCTCCAAGCCTAGATATCCCAGGTTGAAGAGCCACGGCCAGCGCGGAAGAGTCTTGCGCACACACCCCGGCCCTCAATTGGAGTTGCGCGCCTCAACAGCTGTTGCAATTGGAAGCGCCATCCCTGCTGCAGGCGTGAGAGAAGCGGGGTGCGCGGATAGTCCCACCTCGGGAGTTTCTGGAGCCACACACTCACATAAATTGCAAAACTGCCACCATCTGTTTGCCTCAGTTACCACGGGGTGAGGTCCCTCTCACCCGACCCGACCCGACTCGGCCTCGTCCGTGACCACGCTCCGCGGACCTGGCCCGACCCGATTAGACTGACCTGCACTCCTCGCCCACCACGCACGCCGGTGGGCCTGGACCCGGGCCTGACCCGAACCCGATTACCCGGTAGCGCTCTGGGAGAGCTTCCGAAGAGTGATTTCAGAGAGAGAGATACGCGGGGGAGGGGGGTAGAATAGGTTTTTGCCTCTTGACGAAAAAAACTCCGAAGTGTGCAGGCCAAAGAAGAAGAAGCAGACCCGCTGAAGAAGAAGGAGCTGCTGCACTGTAGTGAAGGCATCGTTAAGTCGTCTCAGCACCGGGGCAGACGACGGAAGGTCAGCAGCCAGAGCAGGAAAGAAGACAGGCTGAAGAAGAAGGAAGAGCAACGGCCATCGCGAAAGAAGAAAAAGAGAGGTCAAGGCAGGTGAAGACAAAGAAGAAGAAGGAATGAAGAGAAGCAAGAAGCAAGAAAAGAAGAAGACGATCTGAAGAAAAAGAAAGAAAGGAAACAAGGAAGAACAGAAGAAGAAGAGCACGAGGGGAAGATCCGAAGAAAGCAGAAGAAGAAGAAGAAGAAGAACAGGAAGAACCAAAGACAAAGAGGAAGAAAGAAGAAAAGAAGAAGAAGCCAAATTTTCATCTCTCTCTCTCTCTCTCTTTATTTTTGTAATAGAACTTGTATATCTCTAGAATACAACTTGCTCCCTGAGTTCGACCTCGGGAACTCTTTTATTTTTCCGAGTAAAAAATTTTATATGAAACGTTGGTAACAACCGGCTTTACTACAACGATATAACACAACCCGGTCAAACCCACGTCTTCATTTTGGCGCCGTTGCCGGGGAGCAACGGCTATTCTAGAGGTAAACATTCCTGTATTCTTTTATTATTTCTGATAGTCTCCTCTCTTTTGTGCAGCTATAGGAACTCAAGAAGACAAGCAACCACACAACCACACCGAAGACAGGTAAAATCTTTTCTCTCACTATTAACCCCTACACTCTAAAGAGGAAGAAAAGAAAAGAACAAGCAATATAGGGCTAACCTGTCTTCCATATTTAGTAACCATAAAAGTTGCATGTTTTCAACTCATTATTTCTGCACACTATTAAGGGTATTTAAGGGCTAACACATTCTTGCTTGAGCCCTAATTACCCAACAAAGAATTAACTGGACCAAGTAGAGCCAACCTAGGATTCAACATTAGGGTTTTAGAGACACACTACTTAACTCAAGAATGGAGAAAATCCAAAAGAGGTGTGCCCAAACCATTGATTGAAAATAATTAACAAGAAAAATCCTAAACAATTGGCTCTCTAAACACTTGAACCCTAAAAGACAGGACCTAAAAGCTCTCAAAGAAAACAAGAGGTAAAGTTGACCCCTTGGGTCAACCAACCTTAAATTAGGTCACTCTTTGCACTTAAAAGACTAAAGTTCAAGTGAAAACCTTAAGCACCCTGATCTTAAAATTGGTAGACTTAAGAGGTCAAGATCCCCATTCTGGTCTACCTGGAACCGCAGTGACAAGAGAGGTCGGGTGGGGGAAACCCTGTAACCCGTGGGGACGCTCTACCGTGTAGGGGTCTTCGCGGGACTCTCCCTCTCTGGCTGCCCAGGTAATTCTCAGGTGGACGATCTTTCTGATCAAGGGGTCCATCTGCCCCGAACCTCTATAGTCACCCAACAATTTTTGGGTGTCTTGATTGGGTCCAGCACCTGCTTATCTCATCCAGCCCTTCAGTATTTTTCAGGAGGTCCTTGAAACCTCCTATAGAAATTCACTCTTCCCGAGGCTAAGCCTCGGCTCCTTTGTTTTTGCAGAAATCATTAACAAAATCCCCTTCTTCCATCTTGATTCAAACTTTGATTCCACCACCTGATCCAATTATGCAGCCTAATTACCTAGCAAGACTACCATTCAAGAAACCTGAATATCGGAGATCTATGAAAGATAAAATGATCGAGGATGCCATAAGATTCTATGAAAAATAAGAAAAAACCTCAACACCAATAGGAGATATTCAGGTTGATGTCCCAACAACCACATCCTTCATCATAAACTGTGCCCAAATTCTATTGACTGGAATTTCAAAAGGATCAACCCGAGATATGCTCATGACAGGATACATTGAGATGGAAAAATTACACCAATCTGAATACCTTCAATGCTTGACAAATCCTGTACTTTGGGAACAACACCAAGATGCCCTTATAAAACGGGTAGAAATGATGAAATCAGTAGAACAAATTATCAACCGGAAATACCCGTATATACCAGAAACAGAGGATGAACCATCTTGGAACAGTATCAAGGAACCATTCAGTTTCCCAGATCCCGGGATTGAGGCACAAAGTGGTTGTAAAATCCCAACCCAGGTAGAAGATAGCATTAAAATAGGTTGGGAAGTTGCAGGAGAAAACAATGCTGAGCCAACCCTAGGCCATAAATCACCAAGCTTAGAACTCCAAGGCTCCTGCAATAACAAGATTAGAATTGAACCTCTGGAGGGTATAAATTCCACCCCTTGTTTTGATAAGGTGACCCTCGAAGGTTATTCGGACTTAGGTTCTAATAATTCTACCCACATCCTAAGCCTAGAACCTAGATCTGAAACTTATTGGGAAGATTATGAGGCCCTTTATGAGAAAGATCAAATTTTTACAGAATATGATTCCGGGCCTCTATTTAATGAATATCCCTCTCCAACATCCTCAGGAAATCTGATCGATTTTTCAGAAAACATGCCAATTTATGATACAGAAACTGAGGAGTTGGATGAGCAAGGTTTTAATGGGGTCTATCCTACCAGCTTAGAGCTTGAACATAACATCTTTTTGAGCCCAGAAGTGATATATAGGCTAGAACCCAATCAGGCTGCTGATTCCACATCTGATGATTTCTGCTGTGGTGGAATTCATGATCATTTTCGCCAACTCTCCGACAATTTCAGATCTGACTATAATTGCGGAGAGATTCCCCTTCCTGAACACGCCAGGCCTATCTACGACCTCAGTTCACATGACTCTGACTCTGACTCTGACTCTGAGGTCCTGATTCCCGAGATCACCGATAACACAGAATCATTCCTTTTCGATCCTCAGGAACCAAAAACAGAAAATGCCAAGAGTGATTGCAACCAAGAATCCAAATTTTTTCTCGAATCCGATTTCTTTCATCCTACAAACACTCTTCCGGCATTTGATAGTTACCCAGAGGACTCTCTACAGAAAATCACCTATCATCTGTTTCTAGAAGAGCCCTCGTACACAATGGCCACCTCATCCGCACACACAGAACGGATCAAAACCTCTCCCAAACCCCGACCCGCAACCGGACTCAATTTCTATGCTGATTCACCTCTCACCGAGCCGATTGCATTTCCACATCGGGTTTCGAACATTGATCAGACTACATACCATGCTCTATCATTCTCTGATCACCCCTGTAGGGTTCCTGCATCAACCACTGATTATCCTACGGGTCCCTACTCTGACCAGGCTGATTCGGCACAGCCAAACCCTGCGTTTACACTTCCACATCCATCTGAGCTTCATAATTTCTGGTGGGCTCCACACCTTTTTATCCACATCTATCAACCCACCAGATTGATTGGGTTTGGGCTGCATCATCAGCCTGTTGATCTGAACAAGCACCTGGTTGGACCAACCAGGCTCTTAATCAAGGTGCTTGTCTTACAAAACTCTGCTGAGTTGACCATCCCCTCTCCATCGCATTTCCCGCTTGGCTGAAGGCATCAAATTTAGCGCTCAACGGGAGGCAGCTCGTCATTCTCTTTGAAAACCTGAAACTTGTTCTGACAGCTTTTTGCACTTGAAGTTCACACTTTAGGACAGCCCCCTCCACCTCAGGTGCTTGCATCTGAGATTAGAAATCGTCCGCAACAGTCACCCCGACCCATTCACTCATCAAAACAGCTATCCTAATGTATGAACTTAGTTGAATAAAAACCCCTAGGTTACAATGAGGACATTGCAAATCTTAGGCATGGGGGGGTATGAAAGTGCAAAAACTCGTAAGAAAAGGTTTCAAACAAAAAATTCACATATGCCAAAAATACCATAAAAATTAAAAAAATTTTCGAAAAAGAATAAGAGGAAAAGAGGAGAATTTTGTGAAGGAGAGAAGAAACAAAATGAAAAAGGAGCACAAAATTATAAGAAAAGTTGATAGTCATTAGTAAGGAACTAAGGAATTAACCTAAGTTCTAGACCTCATTCAAGAAAATAACTGAAAAGTGCACAATAAGATTAGTAAGAATGCAAACCTTAGGCATTCTTGAATAGACTCTTAGTACTCATTAAGATCTGGACACTCCTCAAGAGGTTGAGGAAAATGAAAAGCTGAAGTATTAGGTCTAAGGCTTAGGGAGTATTCGGCCTCGTTAACTAATTTTTGGTTTACGGGACTCAGTAACCCAAGCACCCTAATCTCACACACAGCCTGGTTCAGTAAGCGTAAAAATCAGAATCACGCAGAAGCGTCGCAAAAATCTGAAAAGAACACCTAGAATAGGAATGGCCGATCAACACAAGTTGATTTGGACGAGTTCCCAGCGCGGAGAGGCGGGAAATCCCCTCGAAGATGCGTAACAAAATATCATCTCCTCGGTGCTTGTCTCTTAGGATATTTACATATCCTACGGGGGGCATGTAAGCACTCTGCTGGTTCAGATTCCATGGATGGCATTATCTCGAAGTGTCAATTGCCAGGGTCTGGATTCGGCCACGGAATACCATGGATGGGATTATCTCGAAATCTCAATAGCCAGGGTTCCGGGGGTTGCCATGGGCGGTGCTATCTCGAAGCATCGATCGCCAGGAACCCTTGAGGATTGATGATGGGAGCAAGGAATCTGATACAGACCGTGTTGAAAAGCTAATCCTAGGCTAGAACTAAAAAGAAAAAGAGAGAGAAAACTCTCCAAACAGAAAAAACTTTCTATCTCTCTCTTACAAAACGCACTGCGAACTGAGCCAGGGCTAAAATCATTTCAAGCACGGGTGCTTTAACCACGAAGTCCAATAAACCTTAGGTTAGTTCTTGCGGGCCTTAAAAACCTTTGCTAAAAGACTGAGGCTAAGGCTTGACAGATTTGGATCTTGATTGGTACTAGAGTATCTTTTAGGCCTATGGTCAGCATTCTAACCTAATCTATGCTCAAATAAAAAAGGCACTTATCTAAAACCATTAAAAAACTTCATGGTCTAGAACAAGGGTTGAAACCTTAAGTTTTTTTTGCTAAGGGACTAGCAAAAGCTAGGCATGGGGGTATGATGAGAACCTCATCATGAGCCATAACTAGCTCATTTTGACCCAATACAAAGGATAAAAGCTCCTACATATCTCAAGGAAAGGCTTAACTCAGAGAATTCTGAGTTTGAGAAGAAAACCAGTCATAAGGGGTAAAAGTGCAATTTTACCAGTATAATCTGCATACAGGGTAATTCAGGGCCCAAACACAGGTCAAAACAGCTTAATAAGAATAAAAGTGGGATGAGATGATCTAGCAAGGGCTACAGCACTTCCAAGGAACCAAATGATAATCTGTAACCCTAAAACAACCCACTTCAATTCACAAGGTTCGAGGCAAAGTAAAAATAGAATAAACCCTCTAAAATTCATAGAAAAATAATCTCTAGGGTTTAGAACCTTCAATTTGGCCTTTAGAACCCATTTTGACCTACATTGAGAACCATGCCCAATTAATAACTTAATTTGGGTCTTTACGCAAATTGACCGGTCAAACAAGGTTTAATATGAAAATGAAATTTACCATCAGATTCCTTAGGTTCTAATTAGTCATGTATAAAAACTTGAGCCTAAGAAGAAACCTCCTTGACCGACTTTACACTTTGGTCCTCATATATTTACTCTTTGGCCCTCAACTTTTGAACCCTCGCATTTTGGCCCCTAACTCTCCTTCGTTCTTTGCAAACAGGTCCCTCCTGCAAAACCCTGCCAGCACCATGCTCCGGCGACCTTGCGCGGAGCATGGCGCCGCGCAGGGTGAGGTGGAGGACCTGGCATGTGTACCGGGGGTGCCCTACGTCGTCAGCCGTCGCAGGAGCACCCCCATGATCATTGCAGCCCCCCATACCGGCCGTGCGAACGCACGGACGGTATGGGTTCGTATTCCGACCATGCTCCGGCGAGGGAGACACGTCGTCTCCCTCCGCCTTCCTCCCTGCTTCAACCCTATAAATACCCCCCGCCGCTCCACCGACCAAAGCAGCCTGGATCTGACGGAGAAAACCCCCAGCTTTCTTCTCTTCTTCCTCCGGCAGACGCTCACCAGCTCCGGCGACTTCCTCCCCCTCCACCTCGTCGCTCTGCCGCAATACCAGCAGCGGAGACTTCCTCCCCTGTTCTTCCCGCGCCACGCCGCACCCAGCTGGCGCCTCTCCAGCCCTCTGCTCGCCGCCGCCCCTCTCCCTGAGCATCGTCTTCTCCGGCGACAGTCGATACGACTGTCGCCCTGTTCCTCCCCCTTCGTCCCTGCAGTTAAGTTAGACTTACTCCCCTTCTTCTCCTCTTTCTTTCCCCGCTTTCGATTTAGTCAATTAAGCCCTCTACCGACCCTGTTCACCCTCATCCCCTCCGCCTTCCTCAAAATGAAGACGTGGGTTTGACCGGGTTGTGTTATATCGTTGTAGTAAAGCCGGTTGTTACCAACGTTTCATATAAAATTTTTTACTCGGAAAAATAAAAGAGTTCCCGAGGTCGAACTCAGGGAGCAAGTTGTATTCTAGAGATATCACCAGCCCCGGCGGTTCTTCCTCCTCCTCCTCTTCGCTCTGCCGCAATACCAGCAGCAGAGATTTCTTCCCCTGCTCTTTCCGCGTCGCGCAATACCGGCGCGCGCTGCCTCTGCCCCGTCGTCACCGCCGTCCTTCCCCCACTGGGCACCGTCTTCCCCGGCAACGGCGCCAAAATGAAGACGTGGGTTTGACCGGGTTGTGTTATATCGTTGTAGTAAAGCCAGTTGTTACCAACGTTTCATATAAAATTTTTTACTCGGAAAAATAAAAGAGTTCCTGAGGTCGAACTCAGGGAGCAAGTTGTATTCTAGAGATATACAAGTTCTATTACAAAAATAAAGAGAGAGAGAGAGAGAGATGAAAATTTGGCTTCTTCTTCTTTTCTTCTTTCTTCCTCTTTGTCTTTGGTTCTTCCTGTTCTTCTTCTTCTTCTTCTTCTGCTTTCTTCAGATCTTCCCCTCGTGCTCTTCTTCTTCTGTTCTTCCTTGTTTCCTTTCTTTCTTTTTCTTCAGATCGTCTTCTTCTTTTCTTGCTTCTTGCTTCTCTTCATTCCTTCTTCTTCTTTGTCTTCACCTGCCTTGACCTCTCTTTTTCTTCTTTCGCGATGGCCGTTGCTCTTCCTTCTTCTTCAGCCTGTCTTCTTTCCTGCTCTGGCTGCTGACCTTCCGTCGTCTGCCCCGGTGCTGAGACGACTTAACGATGCCTTCACTACAGTGCAGCAGCTCCTTCTTCTTCAGCGGGTCTGCTTCTTCTTCTTTGGCTGCTGACCTTCCGTCGTCTGCCCCGGTGCTGAGACGACTTAACAATGCCTTCGCTACAGTGCAGCAGCTCCTTCTTCTTCAGCGGGTCTGCTTCTTCTTCTTTGGCCTGCACACTTCAGAGCTCATTCGTCAAGAGGCAAAAACCTACTCTACCCCCCTCCCCCGCGTATCTCTCTCTCTGAAATCACTCTTCGGAAGCTCTCCCAGAGCGCTACCGGGTAATCGGGTTCGGGTCAGGCCCGGGTCCAGGCCCACCGGCGTGCGTGGTGGGCGAGGAGTGCAGGTCAGTCTAATCGGGTCGGGCCAGGTCCGCGGAGCGTGGTCACGGACGAGGCCGAGTCGGGTCGGGTCGGGTGAGAGGGACCTCACCCCGTGGTAACTGAGGCAAACAGATGGTGGCAGTTTTGCAATTTATGTGAGTGTGTGGCTCCAGAAACTCCCGAGGTGGGACTATCCGCGCACCCTGCTTCTCTCACGCCTGCAGCAGGGATGGCGCTTCCAATTGCAACAGCTGTTGAGGCGCGCAACTCCAATTGAGGGCCGGGGTGTGTGCGCAAGACTCTTCCGCGCTGGCCGTGGCTCTTCAACCTGGGATATCTAGGCTTGGAGCAACCTCGAGCAAGCTTCGAGCTTCCTCGCCAATGGCGGTCAAGGCCTGGAACCTGAAATCAATAGCACGGCCTCTCGGCCAAATCAGACAGGCGGGGGACCTTCGCCGTGGCACGGCGAAGGTGGTCAGGGGGTCTGCAGGGGGCGAGATGGAGCTAACTGGTCGTCCTAGGTCAAACTGTGAGCGAGGGAGTGGGTGTGTTCGGTGGGTCTGCAGAGGGTGTTTGGTGGGAAGTGGAGGGGCGGAAGAGGATCAGGGTGACGAGGCGGATGTTCTGCGGTGGTCGGCGAGCCGTGTGGGTCGCTGAGGTGATGGGAGCGGCTCGCCGGAGGGTGGTCGGAGGCGGAGAGGATGAGGGTGAACAGGGTCGGTAGAGGGCTTAATTGACTAAATCGAAAGCGGGGAAAGAAAGAGGAGAAGAAGGGGAGTAAGTCTAACTTAACTGCAGGGACGAAGGGGGAGGAACAGGGCGACAGTCGTATCGACTGTCGCCGGAGAAGACGATGCTCAGGGAGAGGGGCGACGGCGAGCAGAGGGCTGGAGAGGCGCCAGCTGGGTGCGGCGTGGCGCGGGAAGAACAGGGGAGGAAGTCTCCGCTGCTGGTATTGCGGCAGAGCGACGAGGTGGAGGGGGAGGAAGTCGCCGGAGCTGGTGAGCGTCTGCCGGAGGAAGAAGAGAAGAAAGCTGGGGGTTTTCTCCGTCAGATCCAGGCTGCTTTGGTCGGTGGAGCGGCGGGGGGTATTTATAGGGTTGAAGCAGGGAGGAAGGCGGAGGGAGACGACGTGTCTCCCTCGCCGGAGCATGGTCGGAATACGAACCCATACCGTCCGTGCGTTCGCACGGCCGGTATGGGGGGCTGCAATGATCATGGGGGTGCTCCTGCGACGGCTGACGACGCAGGGCACCCCCGGTACACATGCCAGGTCCTCCACCTCACCCTGCGCGGCGCCATGCTCCGCGCAAGGTCGCCGGAGCATGGTGCTGGCAGGGTTTTGCAGGAGGGACCTGTTTGCAAAGAACGAAGGAGAGTTAGGGGCCAAAATGCGAGGGTTCAAAAGTTGAGGGCCAAAGAGTAAATATATGAGGACCAAAGTGTAAAGTCGGTCAAGGAGGTTTCTTCTTAGGCTCAAGTTTTTATACATGACTAATTAGAACCTAAGGAATCTGATGGTAAATTTCATTTTCATATTAAACCTTGTTTGACCGGTCAATTTGCGTAAAGACCCAAATTAAGTTATTAATTGGGCATGGTTCTCAATGTAGGTCAAAATGGGTTCTAAAGGCCAAATTGAAGGTTCTAAACCCTAGAGATTATTTTTCTATGAATTTTAGAGGGTTTATTCTATTTTTACTTTGCCTCGAACCTTGTGAATTGAAGTGGGTTGTTTTAGGGTTACAGATTATCATTTGGTTCCTTGGAAGTGCTGTAGCCCTTGCTAGATCATCTCATCCCACTTTTATTCTTATTAAGCTGTTTTGACCTGTGTTTGGGCCCTGAATTACCCTGTATGCAGATTATACTGGTAAAATTGCACTTTTACCCCTTATGACTGGTTTTCTTCTCAAACTCAGAATTCTCTGAGTTAAGCCTTTCCTTGAGATATGTAGGAGCTTTTATCCTTTGTATTGGGTCAAAATGAGCTAGTTATGGCTCATGATGAGAAAGCTTCTCCTTCTTTTTCTGCTACACAGCCTCTTCTTCTTTCTTCTCTTCCTGTTCTGCAGTTGCTAAGTGCTCGCTGCTTCCTTTGCTTCTTCCTTCCTGCACACACCACAGCCGAAGCAAAACCTACCCCCGTCCCTCTACCCAAGCGTCTCTCTCTCTCACAAGCAATTCGCTCAAGGACGCTCTCCCAGAGCCACACAGGTAGTCGGGTCGGATTCACACCCGGGACCAGGCGCACTGGCAAGTGGTGGTGCGCGAGGAGTGCTCAAGGTTTGGGTCGCGGGTCATATCCCACCAGATCCGCGAGGTCAAGCCGCGGACGAGGCGGGTGTGAAGGCAGGTGAGGGACCTCACCCCTGTGCTTACGGAGGCAATGAGAGTAAAACACAAAAATAATTTATACTATACCTGTGTTTTGCGATCCCACAATGTGGGACTATCTGGTCAGGCCTGCTTTCACGCGCGCCCGCAGAATTCTCGTCGTGCAATTGCCCCATCTGCTGGCTTCGCAGCGCGACTTGCTGGCCTCAGTCGCTTCGCAACACTTGCGTGCACCTGCTGCACCTGCAGCCTGGAAGCCCTGGTGCCTGAAGCTGCTTCAAGCTCCTCGCTGCTTCGACCGTCAATGGCGATAGGAGCTACAACCTGTCACACACAAGAACGGCCTTTTGGCCCAATCAGATTAGCTGGAAACTTTCGCCGTGGCACGACAAAGGCGGTGGGCGGTGCTGCAGGCTGCAGGTCGGCCTAGGCGTGCGTGCCTAGGTCAACCTGTAGCCGGAGGTGTGGGGTTGTTCGGGGGGCTACTGTGGGGGTCTGGAGTGGCAGTGGAGGGGTGGAACGAGTTCCTGGTGGTGAGGCAGAGCTCACGAGGGGGTTGGCAAGCCGTGTGGAGGGGCGGAGTGGTGTGGGCGGCTCACCGGAGGTCGGTCGGAGGCGAGGACGATGGAGGTGGTTAGGCACTGTCGGGGGGTAATCAGATAAAATAGCAGGGGGAAAAGAGAGAGGAGAGGATGGAGAGGGTATCTGGGGTGATCTGGAAGGAAGGGAGGCAGCGGAGTGGACGGCGCGTAACTGCCGTCGTCGGGGAAGAAGGACCCTGAGGGAGGGAGCCACGACGAGGAAGAGGTCAGGAACACGTGCGCTTGGTACGACGCGACGTGGGAGGAAGCGGCGGAGTTGACTCTGCTGCTGGTATGGCAGCAGAGCGACTAGAAGGAGGAGAGGAGGTCGCCGGAGCTTGCGGGTCTTTTGGCCGAAGATGGGAGAGAGGGAAATTGGAGGGGATCTCCGTCAAAATCAGGCTTAGGTTCTGCAGCAGGGTCTGGGGAGCCTTTTATAGGCGCTGGCCGAACCTTCTAGTGCGTGGAGACCGCGCAATCACCTCCGCCGGCTCGCCGGAGTTGGAAAGAGGGTGGATACCCAAATCTCTCGTGCGTTCACACGAGAGATTGGGTTCACACCAGCGATTGTAATTGGCTTTAGAAGGAAGGGAATTCCTCAGAGAATCCCCCTTCCATTTCTGGGAGGGAATCTCTGAGGGATTAGAGAGTAATCCCTCTCTAAACCTCACCGGAGCTCGGTTCTGCCCTAACAATGGCGGTAGGACCGGATTGCAAAGGGGGCGGAAAACTTAGGGGGCTCTCTGAAAAGATATTCAAAAGATAGGGACCAAATTATGCTTTGGGTGTACTAAATTGCAAAGTAGGTCATGATGACCTCCCCTTTGGTCCAAATTTTGGTACAAACGTAATTTGGACCTAAGGAATCCAGTGGTGAAGTTGTATTTTAGGTTTGACCTCGTTTGACTAGATATTTTGCGTAAAAACCCAAATTAGGTTAATTGAAGAGCTAGGACCCTAATCTAGGTCAAACTGGGTTCCAAGGGCCAAATTAAGTGTTCTAAACCCTAGAGAATGTTTTTCCATGATTTTTAGAGGGTTTACTTGATTTTTATTCTGACCGTAACCTTGTTAATTTATGCGGGTCTATTTTAGGGTTACCAAGTTCATTTAATTCTTAGATTGCACATAAACCCATTTCTGATTGACTTAACCCACTTTTTATCTCATTTAGACCATTTGACCTATGTTTTGCCTCTGAGAAATCCCGTTTATGAACTGCAATGGTAAAATTAGAGTTTTAACCTTTATTTCATGTTTTCTTCTCAGAGCACTTGTTCCTTCAGTTAAGCCTTCTTCTAGGTTATGTAGGAGCTTTTATCTTCTTTATTGGGTAAAAATGAGCTAGTTATGACTCATGATGAGGCTCTCATCACCTCCCTATGACCTCCGCCTCACCTTCCTGCACAAAACCCCCATACTTATCCCACCTTTCACCCACTCACAACCTCTGCCGAACACCACACCTTTGCATTTCACTTTCTGTCACCGTCCGGCCACCCCATGCACTCTCACACCTCACGAACACCGCTGTTCACTTCCTCACCTCACGGTGATGCTATTGAACCTTTTAACCGAAGCTTTTAGCCCATATTTCGTGTGTCAGGTACAACCCTTCAGACGCCATTGGTGGAGCTACTTGAGCAAGCTCTAAGCTTGCTCTTTAGCACCTGCAGCTCCAAGTGATACATCCAGAGATTGTGGAAAGACTCCAGACTTTGAAGCAGGACTTCAACTGAGAGTTCTTCCCTTAGTGGCTGCTCCAATTGGCGAAGCAGCTTCAGCCGCTACTGCCACGCGAAGACGGTGGGACATCTAGTCCCACCTCGGAAACCAGTGAAGCCACAATAGCACATAAATTGCAAAAGTGACACTGGCTTGTTGCCTTAAGTCACAGGAGGGTGAGGTCCCCCGCTACCCTCACTCACCTCACCCATGACACTTTGCACGGGGGCTTGGCATCGAACCTGACCCGCCTAACTCACCTTCACTCCTCGGCTGCGATCACGCCTGCAGCCTTGGACACATGTACGCGCTTGACCCAAATACCCGATTCGATTACCTGGAAGAGAAGAGGAGGAAGAGAGAAAGAAAGAGAGAGTGGCGAAAAGGGTGGTTTTGCTCTTCAAGGCAACATCCCAACACTTAGTTTCTAGGAAGGTTTGAGAAGGAGTAAACCCTTTGTTGTGCCTCTAAGAGAAAGAAAGAAGGAGAAGAGGTTCTGAAGAAGAAGAGAAGGCATGTGCTTGCCTTCTATTAAGACATCTGATTGCTAATCCTATTGGTTTATTTGAGATAATTGATGGTTGAATGCATGCTTAAAATTTAGAGGATATAAGTGGTGATTCAAATCACCATTGTTTTTTATTCTTTTTTCTTTTTATCCACATATTCTTGAGATACATTGGATTTCATTGAATAACAAATGTGATAGGTTATTATTCATTGAAAATCTATACTTTGCTCAATTTCTTGCGCTCATTTATATTATATGTTGATATTAGAGCGTGAATGTAGTACTTGTTCCATGTGTTCGACCTCGAATACTCTTTTGAATTCGAGTAATAAATTGTATTTGTTGACGAGCGATTGAGGTGTTACTACAATGAATGCATATTCCGATCCCTCCTCATCATTCGCTCCCTGCAACACCTTGGTTTTCCCTCCAAAAATACCTTCTAGAAGATGGTGATTTTGGAAGGAAAAAAATGGAGGGTGGAGATGGGTTGAAGGGGTAGGTGTACGGTTGGATTTCAAGGGTTCTGGAGAGAAAAAGTTGGCACCATTTTTAGGTGGTTTTGGGGGGAATTTGGTGGTGTCTTTTGGTGGTAGAGAGGGATGAAGGGATGTATAGGGTTGGCACCAAGTTTGAGGTGGAGCGGTGGTAGCTTAGGTGGACTTAGGTAAGGTTAGTTGGTGGAGCTAGTTAGGTGGGTTTTAGGGTTAGGTTATGGTGGCCAAGGAGGTGACTATCTTAGCTAGTAGGGAGTAGGGTAGAGAGGTAGAGGGAGCTAGGGTGTTTTGGAGGTGATGAGCTGGAAGAAGTAGTCTTGAGCTACACTGGAGCTAGTGGTTGCTGAAGAGAGCTGCAAGAAGCTACCTTAGCTGGCTTAGCTTGCTAGTTCTTTACTAGCTACTAGGCCAAGCTAAGATGAGCTGGCTTCTGCTGATGTAAGCTAAGGTGAGTTGGGTTTGGTCTTCCCGGAGATTACTGAACTAGCCAGAGTAGCTAGCTTAGGTCAAGTAGCCCAGCTCAAATAAGTTGAGTTGAGTGGAGCCTTCGGGAGCTGGACTTAAGCTGGCCTGAGCTGGTTAAGGTCATCATCAGCTGACCAGGTCTAGCTACTAGCTAGTCCTAGTCAGGTTGAACTTTCAGTGAACTCTTCTAAGTTGGAGGAGTTGGAATGGAGCTGAGATCAACTGACTTGACCTAGTTTGAGTTGCCATCCAGCTGAGGTAAGCTGAATGGAGCTAAGGTGAACTAGCTAGAGCTACCATTTAGTTGATATGAGCTGAATGGAGCTAGGGATGAGTTGATCCAACTAGAAGGAGTTGGGATCCAGCTGGGATGAGCTAGATCTAGCTGGGTTCCAGTTGAGATGAGATAGATCCAATTGGAATCCAGCTGATAAGAGCTTCTTCTTCATCTTCTGCCTTCCTAAGTGCTAGGGTTCTAGGGATCTGACTATCTATTTATCCCTAACACTCAAATAAACGTCAAAAACACAAAAAAACATGCAATGTATGCCTAAATGCAGCCCAAAAACTTATTTGCGGAGTTAAAATCCTAAGAGCTAGGTTTGTTTTAGGTCATAAGAATGATGATAAACTAGCATTTATCATGAATCCTTTACAGATTTGGAGTTGGATGATCCAAAAGGCACTCTCCAGACATCACTTTTGATTGGGATGAAAACTATAGAGAAGAATCATTAGAAGACCAAATCTTTGAGTCATTTCTTGAGGAATTGATCTTATACCCATTAGAGAAGAATCAAGATGTCTCATTGGATAATGATCCATTAGGTCACATTGCACAAGAGGAACCACACATCTGGTATATGCTAACTAGATTCACCTCTGTTGGGTCCTAGACTCACGAAAATCTTACTTCAGAGTCTCATGATCACTACATCTTCCGAGTGCTTCCTCTGCAAAAACTCCATAAAAGCCACCCAGAAATGAATCGCCTTGACCAATATCATAGACCTTTTGGAATGACACTTAATCATAATTTGAAACCCATTTGTGGTCATCTGATTCTCATCCACCACGATCACATATTTTCTCCTATCACTCATCATAATACGGCAAATGACATATCCTTTTGAGCTCCTTGCGCTCAGCCGATGGCATTAAACTTAGCGCTTAACGCGAGGCAACTTGTCATTTTGAAAAACCCGAGACTCTTCTAACCTATCTTTTTGCTGAAATCATATTGCACTTTAGGGTTCATCTGTTAGAAGAGCCAACTCCACCTTTGATACTTGTATCAGAGCTAGAAATCGTCCGCAGCAATCATTCTAACCCATTCATTACCCACTTGTTCTAATGTACAATCTGAACTAAACTCAAACCCACCTAATTTACAATGAAGACATTGCAAATCTTAGGCATGGGGGGATATTAAAGTGCAAAATGCTATGAGAATCAATTCATGGAGGGGTTTCATCAAAAAAAAAAAGAGAGATCAAAGAGAGCTGAATTGAAAACAAATGAGGAGGAGAGAACAGAAAAGAAAAAAAAAGGAGCAATCAAAAAGAGAGAAAATAGTCCCTTGTGATTGAGTATAGAACTTAACTTCTAGGCTAGATCAAATGATGAATTAAAACCTGGAAAGCTAAAGGATAGGAGATTAGTGATGAGTACCAACCTTAGGCCTCTTGGGCCTGTTCTAGGAGCTTAAACACTCACATATTCATTAAGATCTAGATTATCCCTCAAGAGGTTGAGGAAAGTGCAAAGCTAATGTAGTAGGACCAAAGCTTAGGGATTATTCAGCCCTGTTACCTGCCCTTTGGTTTGCGGGACTTAGTAACCTAAGCACCCAAAATCATGCACTAGTCTAGTTCAATACACTTAATAAAGAAATCATGCTAAAAATGCTCTGTTTTGAAAAGCTGTCTCGAAGATCTAGCTTTGGAGAAGTTCGAAGACACAAGTTGATTGGACGAATTCACGGAGTAGAGAAGTGGAATATTCCCCTCGAAGATGCATAAATACATATCGTCTCCTCGATCCTGGTCTCCTAGGATATCTAAATATCCTTCCAGGGGCATGTAAGAACCTTGTGATGGTTCAGGTGTCATGGGTAGAATTATCCTGAAATGTCGATTGTCAAGGCCTGAATTTAGCTACTGAACACCATGAGAGGCACTATTCCGAAGTGTCAAAAGCCAGGGTTCTGAGGGTTTCCATGGGTGATGCTATCCCAAAGCATTGAAATCTAGGGACCCTTTGAGGATTGATGGCGGGGACAAGGAATCTGATAAAGACTGTGTTCAGGGCCAATTTGAGGCTGGATTTAGGGAAATATAAAAAGAAAATAGATAAAACTCTCAAAACAAAATATCCTTCTTCATCTCTCTCTTATCAAAATGCACTGGCAAACTGAACCCGAGCACATTACGTTTACGCATGGGTGCTTTAACCACTGGGGTCAACGAACCTCTGGGTAGTTTTTACAGGCCTTAGAAACCTTCGCGGTAGACCCAGGTTGAAGCTGGTCAGGTCTAGATCTTGGCTAGTACTTAAGTACCTCTAAGCCTATTGTTTGTATTTTGATCAGATTTTTAGAGTGCGGCTTAGTAGCACATCCTGACGGTTACATCCAACTTAGAGATCTGGTTTGATCCATAGGATTTTGCTAGAGACTAACAAAAGCTAGGCATGGGGGTATGATGGGAACACCATCAACTAACCACTTTTAGTTAGGTATGATTGATAAAAGCTCTTACATAATCATCTAAAGGTCGTAATTCTGCATTATTCTAATTTGAGAGAAGAACGGGAAATCAGGGTTAATTCTATAATTTTAATAGCACATCACAAACTCAGATTAACCATGGGGTCACGAGGGGCTAAATGTAGGTCAAATGAGCTTAAAAGTCCATAATGTGGGTCAACATTGACAGAAACAGGGTTTCATGTTTTTCGAGAACCGCAACTACACACTAAACCCTAATTTCAGACATAAAACCTGAGCTCAGTAGCGAGATTCGAGGGAGATTTTCTCCCTTAAATCAGGTCCAAACTTCTCCAAAATTGGAGAGAATGGTTGCAAGGAGCTTCTCTACATATTAGACTAAGTTTTGAGATCAATTTTGGCCGGATTCACCATCGACGAACCCTAGAATCTCAAGCTCGAAACCTACTCGAGGGTTGCTTATTATAGTTATTTTCACCCCTCTAAGAGACCTATAAAATGAACTTATGCTTTAGCCGTTCTCCTGAGCCAAGTTTTGAGCTGAGAATCCTCTCTCTTCCTCTTCTTCGATCAACCTCGCTTCAGTTGCGGCCACCCCCTTCGTCTACCTCCTCCGGTCGTCCAACCATCAAATTGGACAACCCTCTGATCTTCTTTCTTCATCACATGTCTCTCCAACCAAAGAGGGACCGCTCTTCACCTCTTCTTCGTCACCGATACCTCACCGGACCTCATCATCTTCTTCGTGTCCGGCCAATCAACATCAGACACTGCTATCTCTCTCCTTCCTCCTAAGCTCTCTCAACCTCTTCCTTTCCCTCTCTACTTCAAATCCACTTAATTAAATCTCACTTTCGACCGTCGCTTCACCCTTAACGCTTTCATCATCCCCATGGCCAGCATGAGCTCCGACGAGCTCGCGTCGATGCTATACTCACCCAACCACAAAACCACCACCACCACAACCTTACCCTCACTCACACGAGCAAAACCCATCAAACTATTGAGAGGTTTGCTAACTCCCCTGCTCTGTCGAACACACCCACACTCTATGTCCATATCTGCCTCCATCCGACCTCCACAGACCACGAAACAACTCTGCATCTCCGCCACTACACTCGCCTCGATACGATGAAGTTTCTAAACACATTTGATTGGACCACAAAGTCGTCTTTGTTATTTCAAGTCCCTGATCAAAGCTCATCTATCGCAACCCTCTTCTCCAACCTCTCCTGCAACTCTCTAGTTCTCTCTCAACCTGCTGCAACCCACACTCAACGTGGACTGAACCTCGAAGACCACCTAAGTCTTCAATTGAGTGAGACCTACAGCAGAAGCCTGATCCATTAAAGACCTTCACCTGCTGCAGCTATGTGATTGCATGAAAAGAAGGACAGAAGATAGTCCCACATCGTGTGGGAAGGAGCAGAGAACAGTGTATAAGTGGAAAAGCTACAGAAGGCTCTTCACCTAGAACGCAGGGGGTGAGGTCCCCCACGCACGCCCCTACGCATGCCCTCACCCGCACTCACACACATGCGGGTCTGGGCTAGATCCGTTTACCCAGTTATTTGGGTCTGACTTGGTCCTGAGGAAGGAAATTTTGAGAGGGAGGAGGGGATTTTTGCTGCCTCGGGAATCGTACCCCTTCTCTCCTCTCTCAGCATTTCGACACTGCGAGGCCCTTGTGCCTAAGAGGCTTCTACTTGTACCTTGAGCTTAATACTGTGATCTTATGCCTTGAGGTTAAGGCGTCTGAATATATGCCTCGACATCTAAGGCATTGAGTTGATTCTGATATGGTGCTACTATGGATTTATTTGGCAATTGCGTAGAGATTCGATTGGAAGTATTGTTGAATTATTTGAGTTAGTTAGAGTGTAATTGTAGGGTTAAATTGGTGGTTCAAATCACCATTTTAACCTATTTGTTTTGCATTCTCATTCTTGGTTTAATTCTATATTATTTCTGATATATGCATTGAGCATCATTTTGAATATATTTGCATATCTCCTCTTATTATTGTGATTAGTTGATTGAAATTGCCAATTGCTCCCTGTAAACGACCTCGGACTCAATTCTATTTTCAAGCATTTCTATAAATTTAGATGTTGTAAAAGCATTTTGTCGACTATACTACGATGCAAGCATCTTTTTCTCCTCTTGAAAATTGACGTAAAACGGCTGTCGATAACCCCACAGAAAAATTTACTTAGCAACAAAAGGGTCTCTACCATTGTCGCCACACAAAATCCTTAGAACCTAAGGGTCCAACGTAATTGAATGCAGAAAAACATATTCCTACAGCTGTGAAGGGACAGGACTACTAGCCTTGCATGGAAGGTCCCAAAAAGGAAATAAAATATCACAGGCATAACCTGTGTCGTGCACACAAGCGCACATGCGTTGCAAGCCTACCATGCACTCACAACTTCCTAATGCACGATGATTGTGTCACGCACACCACACGTGCATTTGGAAGCATGCAGCTGCCCATGTAAAAACTGCTGCATATGCACAATTCGGCAAATGATTCGCACTCGAGCACGAGCGATGTAGTACCACCGCAGGACCTACCAAAGTCAAAGAGTACATAGGGCAGAACGTGACCACGTTGACGGCAGATGCGTGCACACCGAGCATGCGAGATCAGGCACCTTCGACCACTCGATAGTCACATGGAATTTGACAAGGAAAGGCATTTATTTACCTAGGGTAAAAAATAAATGCCCAACCCTTGGTTGGAACCCATGCCACATCCCACATGCATGTTGCTGCGTGAAGGTTTCTCAAGGGCAATTTTCGACAATCCTACCCTATAAACGCTCGCCACGAGGGCATCGTAAGGTGTCATTGATACGGGAAAACGTAGCATCACTAACTTAGTTTTCGACTCTCGTAGACCTTGGGATGTCCACAATGGAAGCGTCCTCCTACATAACCATCAAAGGACAGTAATTCACTTCACATCCTTTCTGAGAGTTTAACATGAAACCAAGGTTAAAACTACAATTTTACCATCATATCATGAATGTAGAACAACCGTGGGTTTTCTTAGGGGTTTATTAAAGGTCAAATATGCATTAAAGTCTAATAAGTGGGTTAATGTAGACAAAAACGAGTTTTCATGCATTTCTAGAATTAAATGACATCTAAAACCCTAAAAACAAACCTACTTAATTAACTATAGATATAGTCAGAATAAAATTCATCTAAACCCTCTAAAAATCATAGAAAAATATTCCCTAAGGTTTGGTATGCATGATTTGACCATTGGAACCCATTTTGACCTAAAATAGAGTCTCAGACAGACAGTTGCCCTAATTTTGGTTTCTGCATAATTTACCCAATCAAACTTGGTCAAAACCTAAATCCAACTTCACCATCATATTTCTTGGGTCCAAATTAGATTTTTACCAAAATTTGGGCCCAACAAGAGATCATCTTGACCTAGTTTGCATTCCAGTCCAGTCTGACTCTTTTTCTTACACACACACCCCTAGCCTTTGAAATTCATTGCAAATAAGTCCCTACTTTTTTCATCATCTTCATAAATAGGTCCCTCTGCCATTATCATGGAGGAACTCCTACTTTGACAACCTTCAATCAGAGATTTCTCTCTGATTCCTTGATGAAATCCTTCCAAAATTGGAAGAACTCCTCAGAGAATCTCCTTCCATTTGAACCATTCATTGGGCTCTAATTCCTTCCCAAAAGGTCATGCGAATCCTTTGAAATTTAGGGTTCCTTTGTGAGTAAGAGCCATGTGCTTCCAAGCCTGGTTTCCAAGCTTGAAATGCCCTTCTAAGCCCTATATAAGATCCTCTGAAGCTTCGCCGATCTTCTTAGGTAGGTTTTGGCCTAAAAACCCTCTTCAAACTCCTTCCCTAGCCATCTCCGACTTAGCTTCAGCGACCACTTCTCTCCATCGTCCTACGGCCTCCCAACGGCAAAATTAGGAGTGCTATGTTCCTCCCCTCTTTCGTCGGTTCCTCGACGACCAACTCAGGGGCTCCTAAATCTCCCTCTTCCTCGCTGCACTTCACCAGAGTTTTCACCTTCCCCGACGTTAGCTAATAAAAGCCGACACCGTCCTTGCCTTTTCGTCCATTAGTTTAGGACCCTTAGCTTTCTCCCTCTCTCTACTCTCTTTCCCCCTCGTTATCCTCTTGTTTCAACCCACAATCACCAACCTCCCCCTCCATCTTCCTTCGCTTTGGAGAGGTCGAGAGCTCGCTACATGCCACCGTTTGCCTCACCACAACTCCCAAAAGCATCATCGACCTCTATACTTCAAACCCCCCACCTAATTTCGTGCTTCCGCCACCAAGAATGCCCACCGAACTCACCCACATCTGCTCACCTCCTCCGAGTTCGCTCGACCTCCACGCACACACTCTCACCACGAAACCACCACCACCACCTTTGTCGTGCTTGGGCAAAGCTTTTGAGCCATCTGACTGGGGCTTTCAAGCCCATATTCATGTTCGTAGGTCCTCGTCGTGCTTCGTCATCGCCACCACTTCATCCAACCATGACTACCTACCTTCGACTACCATCCACTCTATTATCCCTTCTAATTGCTGCGGACAAGGATCACGAAGCCTTCTTGTTTCTCAATTGAGGACTTTAGTGCCAGCAACACACCAATTCGACGAAGTTCTCCCTACTATTGCTGCATGAAGGAGGGGGGAAAACGTAGTCCCACCTAATGGATTAAGAAGCACACGACTGCACATATAAGGTTTTTGTGTTGTGGCTTTATCGCCCAGCACACGAGGTGTCGGGTCTCTGATCCCCTCACATCCGCTAAGCCGCCTATGCTCACTCCTCGGTCACCACACATGGCCGATGACCCTGGACACTGTACATGATCCGGTTACCCCAGGACTTGAGAGAGAGGAGGAGGAAGATTTGTGAGAGAGCGAGAGAGGGTTTTGCTCTTTGAAGTGTCCCTGTGCAACACTTAGCTCAGAAGAGAAGTTGACTCCCTTATGCTGTGAAGGAGAAGAAAGGGAAGGTTTGTGAAGAAGGAAAGAAGGAGACTTTGAAAAAGAAGGAAGAAGCCCTGTGCTCATGCTGTTAAGTCGTCTGGTCATCAAACCAAACATCTTACTTGGTTGAAAACACTGTGTCCTTATTTGAGGCACTGTGCATTTATTTGATTTATTGAGTAATTGATATGTATATTCTTAAGACTAATAATTGGTGATCTAAATCACCATTATTTTATCCTAGACATCTTTTTGCCTCATTAAACTCTTGATATACTCTTGCTTAGTATTAAATATCATTTGAGTAGATTGTTATTCATTGAATATCATAATTCTTGGCTTAATTATTGTGCTCATTTCTATTTTGATTAAGATTAGTGTGTGAATGCAATACTTGCTCCCAGTGAACAACCTCAGACTCATTTCTCGATTCTGAGTTATAAATTGTATTTGTTGTTCGATCGAGTGAGGATTTGAACTACGACGATGATAATATAAACCCTTGATAGATCGCCTCAACAACAAGGAATGGGGCATCACACCATCTACTTTCAATAATCGTGGCCTAGGTACATTCTCCACTCTAGCACCGATAGGCATCACAGGGACAGGGTACCAGGCATTTCCCGTTAAATATTCCATCATAATTGGGGCATTCGGGATAGGCACAACGAAGCACGTCACAGAGCCTACCATCAATCACCTGAGTATACGAATGCTCTCCTCGAAGAGTGAGCTATCCCAAAAGGGTAGGGACAACTCCATATTGAAGCATTTAGGGGGGAACAGTCACAAATTTCCACCGGTGGCTCCCTCAAGCTAGCATCAAAGCACCTCCCCCACACAATGTAGTTTCTACATCCCACAGAAAAATTTACCAAGCAAAAAAAGGGTCTCTGCCATTGTTGCCACAAAAAAACCATAAGGAACGAACATCGAACGTTGTGAAACGTGAACGCTAAGCCTTGAGAGAACAAAAATAGTGTTCCCTCACAAATGATCACATGCAAAAGCAAAAATGGCACGGACCAAAACAACATCGAAAGTGGTGGTGCACGCAAGTCGTGTGCCATGAACACACAGCAGCAATGCGTGCATAATATTTGAGTGCCACACAAGTCATGGTGTCCGAAAGGGGTAAGGGCAACTCCGTATCAAATCATTTAAGGGGTTACAGTTATGAATTTCCACCGATAGTTCCCTCGAGCTAGCAGCCAGGCACCTCCCCTACACCATGCAGTTTCTATGCACACAAAAAAATTTACCCAGTAAGAAAAGGGTCATTACCATTGCCGCAGCCAAAAATTTGCAAAGAATGGGAAATAAACATTGCGAAACGTAAACATTAAGCCTTGAGAGCACAAAAATAGTACTCTTGCGTAAAAAATCATGTGAAAAAGCGAAAATGGCATGGAGGAAACAAGCACCAAATGCGATGGTGCACACAGGCCGAGCACCGTGCATGCACAGCGGCAGCACGCCACATGCATCATGCTCTCTGAAATGGGTGGGATCAACTCCATATCGAAGCATTTGGGGGGTACAGTCACGAATTTCCATCGGTAGTTCCCTCGAGATAGCAACCAGGCACCTCCCAAACACCATGCAATTTCTACACCTCACAGGAAAATTTACCCAACAAGAAAAGGGCCCCTACCATTGCCGCCGCCCAAAAACCATGAAGAATAGACAACAAATGTTGAGAAACGTAAGCGCTAAGCCTTGAAAGTAGAGAAACAGTGTTCTCGCACAAATGATCACGTGAAAAAGCAAAAATGGCATGGAGGAAAAAACATCGAATGCGGTGGCATATGCAAGCGACGCGCTACATGCGCACAGCAACAATGCATGCACAGCATTCACATGCCACATGCGTTATGGTGTCCGAAAGGGGCAGGGGCAACTCCATATCGAATCATGTAAGGGGGCACAATCACGAATTTCCACTGGCAGTTTCCTCGAGCTAGCAGCCAGGCACCTCCCCCACACCATGTAGTTTCTGTACCACATAGAAAATTTTGCCCAGCAAGAAAAGGGTCCCTACCCTTAGCACCTCGAAAAAATTTCAAAGAACAGGTAATGAACGATGCGAAACGTGAATGTTAAGCCGTGAGAGCACAAAAATAGTGTTCCCACACTAAAGGTCACATGAAAAAATGAAAATGGCATGGAAGAAGAAAGCATCGAATGCGACAGCACCCACATGCTGCATACCACATGTGCATAGCGGCAACGTACCACGCACGTCATGCTCCCCAAAAAGGGTAGGCGCAACTCTGTATCAAAGCATTTGGGGGAGCATGGTCATGAATTTGCACTGGCAATTCCCTCAAGCTAGCAGCCAAGCACCTCCCCCACACCATACAATTTTTGTACTCCACAGAAAAATTTACCTAGCAAGAAGAGGGTCCATGCCATTATCACCGCCAAAAAATCGCAAAGAACAAACAACGAACGTTGTGAAATGTGAATGCTAAGCCTTACAAGGAAAAAAATAGTGTTCTCGTGCAAATGATCACATGAAAAAGAAAAAATGAAATGGAGGAAACAACATCGAATGTGGTGGCGCATGCAAGCCACACGTTGTGCATGCATAGCAACAATGAGCACAGGGCATTCACACTCCGCATGCGTCATGGTGTCTGAAAGAGACAGGGGCAACTCCATATTGAATCATTTGGGGGGGGCAAGATCACAAATTTCAACTAGTAGTTCCCTAGAGCAAGCAACCAAGCACCTCCCCCACACCATGTAGTTTTTGGACCCCACATGAAAATACCCAGCAAGAAAGGGTCCATACCATTGCTGCCACTAAAAAATCATAAAGAACAGGCAACGAACATTGCGAAACATGAATGTTAAGCCCTGAGAGCTGAAAAATAGTGTTCCCACACAATAGATCACGTGAAAAAGCGAAAATGGCACGGTGGAAACAAGCATTGAACATGATGGCGCATGCACGTCACGCACCACACATGCACAACGATAGCGCGTTACACGCATTATCCACTTCGAAAGGGGTAGGGGAAACTCCGTATCAAAGCATTTGGGTTGGGCACAGTCATGAATTTCCACTGATATTCCCCTTGAGCTAGCAGCCATGCACCTCCCCCACACCATGTTGTTTCTACACCCCACAAAAAAATTTACCCAACAAAAGAGGGCTCCTGCCATTGTCGCCGCCAAAAAATTGCAAAGAACGGGCAATGAACTTTGCGAAATGTGAATGTTAAGCCTTAAGAGCACAAAAATAGTGTTCCCGCACAAAAAGATCACATGCGAAGCGACAATGGCAAGGAGGAAATAACATTGAATGCTATGACGCACACATGCTATGCACCGCGTGCGCATAGCAGCCGTGTGCCATGTTCTTGAGGGTGTCCAAAAGGGGCAAGGGCATCTCTGTATTGAAGGATTTACGGGGGGCACGATCATGAATTTCCATCGGTAGTTCCCTCGAGTTAGCAGCCAGGCACTTCTCCCACACTATCCAGTTTCTACACCCCACAAAAAAATTTACTGCCATTGCCACTACCAAAAAATTGCAAAGAACGTGCAACGAATGTTGTCGAACGTAAACATTAAGTCTTGAGAGCACAAAACAGTCTTCTCGCATGAAAGATCATGTGAAAACCAAGAATGGCATGGGGGAAAGAAGCATCGAATTATGCGGCGCACGATGTCCGTGAGTCACTCATGCATAGCAACCGCTCACCGCATGCATGATGGTGTTTGAAAGGAGTAAGGTTATCTCCATATCGAAGCATTTGGGGGGGCACGACCACGAATTTCCACCAATGGAGCCCTCAAGCTAGTAGCAAGACACCTCCCACAAACCTTGCAGTTCTGCACTCCACAGAAAAATTTACCCAGCAAGACAAGGGTCCCCGTCATTATCGCCACCAAAAATTGCAAAGAATGGGCAACAAACATTGTGAAACATGAACGTTAAGCCTTGAGAGCACAAAACCAGTGTTCACGCGCAACAGATCATGTGAAAAAGTGAAAATGGCATGGACGAAACAACATCGAATGCGGTGGCACATGCATGCCACACGCTGTGCGCACACAACAGCAATGCCTGCACAGCATCTGTGCGTCACATGCATCATGATGTCTGAAAAGGGCAAGGACATCTCCATATCAAAGGATTTGGGAGGGCACAATCATGAATTTCCATTGGTAGTTCCCTCGAGTTAGCAGCTAGGCACCTCCCCCACAGCAAACAGTTTCTGCATCCCACAGAAAAATTTACCAGCCAAAAATGGGTCTCTGCCATTTTCGCTGCTAAAAAATTGCAAAGAATGCACAATGAACACTGCCAAACATGAACATGAAGCCTAACGAGCACAAAAATAGTGTTCCCACATGAGAGATCACATGAAAAAGTGAAAATGGCACAAAGGAAACAAACATCGAACGCGGTGTGCATGCACATCATGCACAGCACATGCACAGCGGTAGCACATCTTGCTATTTGAGTGGGGTAGGTGCAACTCTACATCGAATCATTTGGGTGGGTGTGGTCACAAATTTCCACTAGTAGTTCCCTCGAGCTAGCAGCCAGGCACCTCCCCCACACCATGTAGTTTTTGCAACTTGCAGAAAAATTTTCCCAGCAAGGAAAGGATCCCTGCCATTGCAACCGCCAAAAAATCACAATGAATGAGCAATGAATGTTGCAAAAATGTGAACATTAAGCCTTGATAGCACAAAAATAGTTCTCCCGCACAAAAGATCACTTGAAAAAGCGAAAATGGCATGGAGGAAACAACATCGAATGCAGTGACATGCGCACAGCATCTTCACGCCACGCTCGTCATGGTCTCTGAAAGGGATAAGGGCATCTCTGTATCGAAGGATTTGGGGGGGCGTGGTCACGAATTTCCACTGGTAGTTCCCTCAAGTTAGCAGCCTGGTACTTCCCCTAAACTATGCAGTTTTTGCACCCTACAGAAAAATTTACCCAGCCAGAAAAGGGTCTCTACATTGCCATAGCAAAAAAATCGAAAAGAATGTGCAACGAATGTTGCCGAACAACGTTAAGCCTTGAGAACACAAAAATAGTGTTCCCGCATGAAAGATCACGTGAAAAATTGAAAATGGCATGGAGGAAACAAGCATTGAATGCAGCTGTGCATGATGTTCGTGCACCACACATGCATAGTGGCAGTGCACCACATGCATCATGCTCTCTGAAAGCGGTAGGGGCAACTCTGTATCGAAGTATTTAGGGGGGCATTGTTACGAATATCCATCGGTAGTTTCCTCGAGCTAGCAACCAGGAACCTCCCCCACGCCATGAGTTTCTGCACCCCACAGAAATTTTTCCCAGACAGAAAAGGGTCCATACCATTGCCTCCACCAAAACATTGTAAAGAACGAGCAATAAACGTTGCAAAACATGAACGTTATGCCTTAAGAGCAAAAAAATAGTGTTCTCGCACAAAAGATCACGTGAAAAAGCAAAAATGGCATGAAGGAGACAACATCAAATGCACGCACATCAATTGCACGCCACGTGCGTGATAATGCCTGAAAGGGGCAGGGGCATCTCCATATCTAAGGACTTAAGGGTGCATGGTCATGAATTTCCATCAGTAGTTCCCTCGAGCTAGTAGCCAGGCACTTCCCCCACACCATGTAGATTTTACAACCCACAGAAAAGTTTACCTAGCCAGAAAAGGGTCTCTGCCATTGTTGTAGCCAAATAATCTCAAAGAACATGCAATGCATGCTGCGAAATGTAAAGGTTATGACTTGAGAACACAAAAATAATGTTCCCACGCAAAAGATCACGTGAAAAAGCAAAATGGCATGTTGGAAACAAGCATTGAATGCGATGGCGCATGCAGGCTGCGTGCGCACAGCAGCAGTGCCCCACATGTATCTTGTTGTCCAAAAGGGTAGGGGCAACTCCTTATGGAAGCATTTGGGGGTGAACAGTTATGAATTTCCACCGGTAGTTCTCTTGAGCTAGTGGTCAGGCACCTTCCCCACACCATGTAGTTTCTGCACCCCACAGGAAAGTTTACCCAACCAGAAAAAGGTCTTTGCCATTGCCATAGCCAAAAAATCACAAAGAATAGGCAACGACTGTCACGAAACGTGAACGTTAATCCCTGAGAGCACAAAGACAGTGTTCTCACACAAAGGATCACATGAAAAGGCAAAATTGGCATGGAGGAAACAAGCATCGAATGTGGCAACGCACGTAGGCCAGGTGTTGCCATTGCCGCCCCTGAAAAATCTCAAATAATGGGCAAGAGATGTTACAAAATGTGAACGTTAATCCTTCAGAGCACAAAAATAGTGTTCCAAGCAAAAGATCACGTGAAAAAGAGAAAATGGCACAAGCGTCGAATACAGTAGCGTACACAGGTGATGGTAACGCCATCATTCATCATAACTAACTTAATTTAGTTGGAATCAAGAGATAAATGCTCCTAAATGATTGCTTGAGGACAGTAATTCCACTCTAATCTGATTTGAGAAGATAATAAAACAAGGTTAATTCTATTATTTTAACAGCATATCACGAATGTAGATTAACCACGGGGTTATTCATGGGCTAATTAAAGGTTAATTGAGCATAAAAGACTAGAAATTGGGCTCACACTAAAAGAAACATGATTTCATGTATTTCGAGGACGAAAACAAAATTGAAAATCCTAATTATAACCCCACTTAAATTGGAAAAGTTATGTTCAGGATAAAATTAATCTAAAGCTCCTAAAATTCATAGAAAAATATTCTAAGAGATTTAGTACCTATGGTTTGACCATCTAAACCCATTTTGACCTAGAATAGTGATTTAGACAGGAATTTCCCCTTATTTAGTCTTCTATACAATTTACCCAGGCAATCGTGGTCAAAATTCAAATCCAAGTTCACCATTAGATTCCTTGGGTCTGAATTAGGTTAACACCAAAATTTGGGTCCAATCAAAGTCCACCTTGACCTAGTTTGCATTTTAGTCCCTAAAAATTCCATTTCTCTCATTTAAACCCCTAGGTTTCAATTTTATTGCAAATCAGTCCCTAAATTTATCATCGTTCTTGTGATTAGGTCCTTGCCACAATTGTTGGTGTGAACACACCTACAACAAGATTCGAGGGAGGATTTCTCCCTCAATTCAGATTCAAATCCCTCCAAATTTGGAGGGAGGGATTGATCTTGAGAAGATGGCAGATCATTTGAACCACCTCAGAGACCCCAAATCCAACCCTAGAGCTTAGGAGAGCTTAAGATTTCAGGGATCCTAAATTGACAAAAATCACGACTCAATTAGGCTCTTTCCTTGATTTAGAGATAGGTTTTGACCTTTATAAAAGCCCCCTTAGGTTCCAGCATCCTCCTCAATCGAGTTTAGGCCATAATCCACCCTTCTTCTCTGATCATTCTCTAGCTCGACTCCAGCGATCCTCACGCCCTCCCTCTTTCATGCCTACATCTAGCCAAAGAGCAGCACCAAACTCCTCCTCAAGCTCCTTCGACCCTAGCCTACCATGACTAGGGCCCCTTCCCCCATCCTCGCCACCGCCATTCCACCACATCAGAGAGTTCTTTGTCCACAGTGCCAACAAGGTACACCACTGTGGATTTCTCCCCTATTTGTCCCTTAATTAGGCTCTTTTCCTTCCTCTCCTTCTCTAGATCCTTCCCATCTCCTCGACACTTCATTTCGACTGCCAACCACTTCGCTCCCCCCTTGTCTTCTATGCCTCCAGCGTCACTTCGGCGAGCTCACCACACAACTACACGTGCCCAAACACTATGCCGCCACCACCTACAGCTCCTCCTCGACCCCACGACCAAAAGTCCCAACATAATTGAGGCTATTGGCATCTCCAAGCACCAGCCGGACTCACCCATCCACAACTTCCTCCATCACCTTCATTCGACCACCACAACTCACCAAATGCCTCGACACCACCATTGTCACATTCCTCGCATGCTAGCGATCCTAATAAGCTATATAACTGGGGCTTGGAGCCCGTATTTCATGTTTTCGATCGTCACAGGACCTCCGCTATAGCCATCAAATCGCTGCCATCATACGTCACCGTCACCCATCCTCCACTCTCTCCACCACTTCCAGCAGATGAGAATTGCATCCAGGGAGCCTTCCCGGCTCTCAATCAAAGAACAAGTAGCAACTGCACCACACACTCTAAAGGAGTTTCTTTAGTTGTGCACATGAGGAAGACAGTAGGATTTAGTCCCACCTCATGTGCAACAAATTTGAAGCGTATAAAAAGCTTTTGGTGAGAAGGCTGTGATAAACACCAATTTTGCATGCATGTTTGGCTTATTTTGGGGGTTATCCCTAGTACATTATTTCATAAATCATCTTGCATCATTGCATTTTAGAAATAATATGCCAAGCTAGCCCATGTTTAAATTTTGATATAAATTGGCACCTTGATCATCTTTTGTTAGCTTGTGCAGCAACTGGCAGCTACTCATTCCCGAAGGAGCACCTTGAGGAGCTACATAAATGAAGTCATGTTACATATGGAAGATGAATTAAATGAGCTTGGGATAAAAATTTTTCCAAGTAACTCGTCTGTTGGAATTAAAAACAAGAGGTGCGTAGGAAAGTCAAGAAATTAAAGAGGAATGCACCTTTTCAAGGGAGGCTATTGCCTTCCCAAGAAAACCAACCTTGGAAGCTTCCTTCGGAAGCTAAAAGCCACCTTTATAGCCAGCCACCACTTTTGAAAAGGGAGCCAAAAATTGGCTTCCTTTGGAATTTGAAATTGTGACCTTTAGGCTCCCTCGTCACTCTCTTTATAAAGGGACCTAAGGCACCTTGAGGAGATATCTTTTGGAGGGGGAGAATTAAAAGAAGCCACCACCACATCCACCACTATTCACGCCACCTCAAGGACCAAGGAGAGAAGAAGGTTCAAGGGAGTCAACCACCACCACCGCTTGGAGCCCTTCTACTTCTTCTTCCTGAAGCCAAGTTGGAGAAGGAATCACCACCGACTTTAGCAACATCACCTCCACACCATCCTCTTTCTCTCTTTTCCTTCCTCGTGTTTTTCTCTTAGTTGGTAACTTGTAGTAGTAGCTTGCCTTGACCTTGAATTGTTGTAAGAACTTGTTTCGTAGTATTAATATTATTATTGCATTTGCTTCCTTGGCTTTCCGTTTTTGTTGCATCACCCTAGATTCCTTAGGCACACTCGTCTAAGGGAGCTCAAGGGCATGCCATATTTTTCTTTAGTTGAGTATGTGTGAAAGTAAGTAGGTACTTCACATTATCTTTACTTGCTTTACTTTTATATCAAAAACAACAAAAAAATCACATAACCAAAAAATACAAAAAAAAACATGAAATAGCAAGGCTAGGTTGAGCTTGGTGGAACTTTTTTGCCTCCTTAGACAACCCTAGATACTCCACTATCTAGCTATATAAATTTTAAAAGCAAACGGTTCAATCGTGTTGCAACGACTTGTCTTAATCTTTTACGAAACCGCGTTCAAATCATTTCTGGCTGCTTGCCTCCGAACGCATGGGGTGAGGTCCCTTCACACGTGCATGTACACGCTCTTGCCCGCGACACATGCCTGCGGGTCTGAGCTCAAACCTGATTACCCAACATTGTTCAAACCCGTATACCCATTTGAGAAAAAAGGAGATTTTGAGGAGGGTGGGAGGAGGTTTTGCCTCAGGGTGTGTGCACGTGTCTCAGGAATCGTGCACATGTTGGAAACCTTGGATCTACTATAGATGGCTATGCGCACAAAGACACTTAAGCGAATATTAGAAATAACAAAAATATTTGCACAATCAATTCAATCCACAAAACTAGACACAAGTTGTGTAGTGGTTCCCCACTCACTTGGATACTCCACTACCTAAGCCTCCCAGCTTAGGATTTTTAACCTGATTCCCTCAACCCCGAGGGAATCACTTTACTAACCGAGGTAATTAACGGGTTACCTCAACCCAAGTACAACAACGGGTCTGTTACAACCCAACGACCAACAAGCTCAAATACAAATAAGAACTTATGTAAGAAAAAGAAATCTTACAACAAGAATTCCTATGCCTACCAACAATAATTAAAATCAATACCAATTGAGAGCCTAGGATGGATGTGACTTGCTTCGTAGATGCATGAGAAAAAACATGTCGATGCATTTGCAAAGTGTAGAGAGATTGCGAGCAACAAACTATTTTCTTCTCTTCAAAATGTAGTGGAAATATGAAAATATAACTCTATGATTTTCTCTTATCTTTCTTGTGTACAAACTAAGAGTCCAAGGACCATTTTATAGAGTTAGGACCTTAGTAATATGTCTACTAGGCATTGGGGTTTAAATCCCAACATTCAAGTCCTCAAAATCAATTTTACAGTCGTTCAGATTTGAATCAACAGCTAACTAGTACTGGTACTAAAGTATGGGTACCGATACTAGTGACATACTATTTTATGTTTTAAGTTAACTTGTCACAGACAGTACCTATTGGGTACTAGTACTAATCATGAGTACCGGTACTTGTTGCTTCCAGATTTGGATTTTAAATACTTAACACAAATATGTAACCCACTTGTACTGATATTGATCATGAGTACCGATACTTGTTGCCTTCAGTACAAGTACTAATCATGAGTACCAATACTCGTGGGGTACAGGTTTATTTCTTTGAAAAAACCCAAACTTATAACTCACATGTACCGATACTAAACTTTAGTGCCGGTACCTGTGGGTTAACAAGTACCTTTTTAAACATGAATGCAACTTGATTACTAGCCCATTTTTGAAAATACTTTAAAAATTTAAAAGTATCTTTTAAACAATACGTACTTTGAAATTAATTGAATGATTATAATGTTTTATCTTAATTTATCTCTATAAGATTTTTGCGATCTAATTCATGTTTCTTTATTAAGAGGCATACATTCTAATAAAGTAAAAACCTAATCTAAAAGACAACAAAAACTATAAATCGAAGATGATCTTCTATCAACAACTCCTCCTTGCCATCTTGCCTCCTTATCATCATGCCTCCTTGACATAGTTCTCTATTTGCCTTGATCTTCACCTAAATCTGAAATATCACTCAATTACAAACATTAACCTACAATAATTTTGTTAACACCAAAATAAGATGTGGAACAAGGTTCCAACAACACACATGCCCAACACTTAGCAGGTTTCTGAGTTGCTTGTGTTAAGGCCTTCGTGACTTTAAGTCGTCTGACATTGGTGCCAAACGTCTGATTGTGGTTGATTAAGGGTACTGTAGAGATATTTGATGCTTATCTGACGTGGCTATTTGAGGATGAGTGTTTCAAAACCACTGTAGAGAAATTTTGGTTGTGATTGATTTGAGATTATCCTTGGGATATGTGCTTAATTACGGAATTAATTACTGATTCAAATCACCATTTTTTGTATTTTATTATTCTTTTTACCCCATTGATTTTTGAGATACAATTACTATTATTGAATATATTTTTGAATAGATCGTTCATTAAATATCTTATGTGATTAATTACTGTGCTCATTTGTTTATTGCAACTAGTGTGTGAATTCCATATTTTCTCCTTATGAACAACCTCAGACTCACGTATTTCAAGATTATAAATTTAAATGTTGTCGTTGCGATTTTTGTCGCTATACTACAACGTGACCTTTTTATGACGATTTTCGACGCTTCAACAGCAGGTCACGGCCAACATCCACATGCGTCATGCTCTCCTCAGGGTGAGAGCTCTCTGGAAGGGGCAAAGTCAAGTCTGTATCTAACGACTTGGGGGGGCACGATCATGAATTTCCACCATTACTGCTCTGTAAGGTCATGCTATGTCGGAAACTAATGTGTAGTGTGCACAAGACACATGCAGCCATGATTTTTTGGGTGCGAGGTGCCTTGTCACGCATCGCACCTCCCCTGCACGTTGGCGACGTAATGGGTGGCTCCTCCTAGCATGCATTTTCTAGACCTGAGGCAAATGCTGATACCGCCAGAAATGACCCTCCGACGCTAGCACCCCATGCAATCGCTAAATGTTAGGAATGGAATCGTATGAAACTTGGTCCTATATCTTTAGGACTTTAGACATTTCCTTTTTTTCTTCTTTACGCGGGAGATTTTGAGAGAAGTGTCACGGAGGAAGCCTGCATTGCACGCACTTGCGTGCCACTCAAGTGCAGCCGCAAGCACCGAGTGCGCCCATCAACCCACTTGCATGGCCAGTAACATGCGCCTGGCCTGGGTTGAATGGGACATCAACATAATAGGAGCAATGGTGTTGGGGAGGATTCTCACGCCTCTAACTTCGTAAATACAGCCACTGGCTCGCCAACGAGGAAGGGGTCACGCTAAACGAGGAAATTGGCAACTTATAGACAGGGCAGGTGATGCGGTGGAGCATGGGTCGGGTCAACGTGAGGTTCCCTCACCCTACTTCAGCTGGTCAATTGTTCGCAATCTACGCCTCTAGGAATTCCTTATTGAAGACCTACAATTGCAATGATTTATCCCCATCACGATGAAATTTACAAGATTACCCAGGCCTGTTAGCTAAGGTTATAAACTCGTTGAATACATAAGTGTAGTGCACGTGCAACCCAAAACATCTAAGGGCATCACAAACCTGTTATTGCCTTAAACTTCCATGGCCTAAACGGCCATAGCCCCTCTAAGAAGCTGGCCACGGAGTGCCACCTCTGCATAGCTAGTTAACAGGCTGAGGTCTTGTTCGTTAGAGGAATTAACTAGACAAATCACTCCACCAACTAAGAACGGCCATGCACCACCACCCATAGAATCAAGAAGAATCTCTCAGTCTATTAATCCTTACTATGTCTGGACCTAGTAAGTTTCCCCGTGTTGAGTCAAATTAAGTCGCAGGCTCCAATCCTGGTGGTGCCCTTCCATCAATTCCTTTAAGTTTCAACCTTGCGACCATACTCCCCACAGAACCCAAAAACATTGATTTCTCATAAGGTGCTGGCGATGTCGTACAAGCAACATCTGTCGATCCCTGGTTGGCATCATTTATGGTTGAAACTAGGACGGTATCTGATCGTGTTCAAGCCCCCAACTTTCGTTCTTGATTAATGAAAACATCCTTGGCAAATGCTTTCGCAGTTGTTTGTCTTTCATAGATCTAAGATTTTCACCTCTGACTATGAAATACGAATGCCCACGACCATCCTGCATAATCATTACTCCGATCCCGAAGGCCAACATAATAGGACCGAAATCCCGTGATGTTATCCCATGCTAATGTATGTAGAGCTTGGGCTTGCTTTGAGAACTCTAATTTGTTTAAAGTAACAGTGTCAAAGGCACAACACGGCTAATTAAGAACAAGAGTTCATCACCGATAAAAGGGACAAGACGAATGATGCACACCAAAGGCAAACCGACCGACCCAATCGAAAGTCCAACTACGAGCTTTTTAACTGCAACAACTTAAATATACGCTATTGAAGATGGAATTACTGCGGCTGTTGGCACCAGACTTGCCCTTCAATGGATCCTGTTAAGGGATTTAGAGTGTACTCATTCCAATTACCAAACTTGTAGAGCTCAGTATTGTTATTTATTATCACTACCTCCCCATGTCAGGATTGGGTAATTTGCATGCTTGCTACCTTCCCTGGATGTGGTACCATTTCTCAAGCTCCCTCTCTAGAATCGAACCCTAATTCGCCGTCACCCGTCACCACCATGGTAGGCCCCTATCCTACCATCGAAAGTTGATAAGGCAGAAATTTGAATGATGCATCGCCAGCACGAAAGCTGTGTGATCCATCTAGTTATCATGTATCATCTGAAAAACAAGCAAAGCCTACATTGGCCTTTTATCTAATAAATGCATCCCTTCCAGAAGTCAAAGTTTGGTGCACATATTAGCTCTAGAATTACTATGGTTATCTGAGTAGTAAGTACCATCAAACAAACTATAACTGATCTAATGAGCCATTTGCAGCTTCACAATCTTAATAAGTTCATACTTGCATATGCATGGCTTAACCTTTGAGACAAGCATATGACTACTAGTAGGGTCAACCAGGTAGCATCTCCTTGAATGACCACCCACCCACATCTATAGTATCCATGGGATGTCCCAAGGCATGGTCAACTGCATGTTATATCGACAACAATCCAAATGGTACCGGCATTCACCGAGCTCATGACCGTCTGGCCACATCATCTAAATCCAAGAATACACAGGTGGGAACCATGGAAGGGGGTGTCTTAACATAACAAAATCTTTGTCCACCAAGCCCAACCATGAAGCCATTCGTGGTGCCCCACTCCGATCAGCACAACCGAGGGTGGCAACATTAAGGTGCGTACCCAGCGAGCATATAATCAGCGGGAACAAAACAAGGCTCAAGCACCCAAATCAATGTCGTGCGAGGGGCCATCATCAAATTGAAGGGTGCTTGCTTTTGCAAGGTAGCCACTGAAAGGCGAGGGCACATTACAAGAGAAAAAGCATTGCAACAACTCACGCACTGTCACAAGCTAAGTCAACATGAGGGACAAGCGCCCACAAGCCTTTCGAAGTGCGAAGTGAATTGTCAAGCAACACGTCCGGGTCAAGGCAAGTCACCATGCACGAATAGCAAGCAACATCCAGCATTAACAGATGGACGTAGGATTTCTAGGAACGAAACTTGAGGAGCGTCTATCGTGTCATATTTGCCAAAGAAAAATTGTGATCGTGAACTAAAAGCATTCATGCCGAGGCATACCATGGTGGTGGGGGGAAAATCATGTACACCATGGGTAATGCCACAACTCAATTAGAAGGCAAGCAGGCACCACTGATGAGAGGCTCATCATAGCTCCTAATTTACCCTAATTAGTTAGCTTCCCTAGTTAATTACCAGTGAATAACATTAATATAGGGTTAATTATACAATTAAGGAAAAATAGTAAGTACTTTGAAAATATGTTAGCATTACTAAATTAAGGTCTAATTAATGTTTACTTAAGTTTAATTAGTAAATAGGACTCAAATAAAACCAGATAGCTATATATTGAGCATTCTATTTATAACTTAAGACTATAGTTTTAAATTAACTTAATAATGTAATCACTTAAATAAATATAGCTAAAATGGGCAAAAATACAATTTCATGGCATAAATATGTTATTTACTATATTTATAATTATATATAAAAAGTTGGAAAATAAATAAATTAAAACAAGCCATTAAACTAAATGCTTGCATTTATGGCCCTAGCTTTTATATCAACTGAGTCCTTTTATCTCGATCAGGTCCTTCACTTTTTGCACATAGGTCCATGTGTACAACTCTTCTTTCTCTCTTCTTCTCTTTGGACAACCACCATCGGCAAGTGACCAGACCGTCCGATGACCATATATCCTACATCGGAACTCCTCTCCCTTGGTCATTAAACCTCTGTTCACCACCTTCTCATCCAACGTCTCAGATGAGCCTGAAATCCTATTTTGTAGAGGCGAATAAGCTCACCATCGTCAGAGACAATAATGGAGGTTACCTTACACCTAGACTCTATCATGGCCAAGTTCTTCCTCCCCAACTTTTGCTGGAGCTTATAAATAGGTCTCCACCCCTCTGATGATCAAGGTCGGCCCCGTATCCCTCTTCCCCCACTGTGGCTGATGATAGGCTATTCCTCCATATCTTCAGCAACCTTTCACCTCTCCCTCAAAGCTTCTCCGATGGCATAGCTCGCCTCTCTCAACCCCTCTTCCTCTCCATTGCCGTGATAGGGCTGAGGAGCGCCCCACGCTTCTTCCTCCTCACTTCCCTTCTCACTAGAGCTTCTTCTTCAACAAATCTGATTTCATCTAATCCGGTGACACTTTGCTGGTGCCCTCTACCCTCAATCGTCTATGTAAAACGTAGATTAGCTTTAGGAATTAGTTTAGAGTAGATTAGAGTAGTTAGATAGTGTAATTAGATAGTTTTACTGCATGTTACTTCCTTCTTGCCTATCTTTGGCAAGCCATGTCAGGCTTGTCTGGATCACTTTCTTTTCTTTCACACTGATCACACTCTCTATCTTTCCACAATCATTTCTTCTTTTTCAATTTCATGAATTATCACCTATATCGCTTAAATCACCTCGCATGCACCTGAGCTCCTCCACAATCCATGGCGGAGGCTCAGAGCTTAGATCACCTCCAGTTAGGGCCCTCCATCACCTCTACACATCATAAGGGCCTTGTCCATTCTATTAATTAGATCAATCATCCTTTATATAGGAAACGCCTAATTCTCCTCAACCTCTTAAGCCTATTGTCAATGGCAACTCAAGAGGAATCAGTTCGCTAATTCCTTCCACATGCACCTTCGCAAACTTCTCCTTTTTGATTCCCCTCAATCAATTGAGTGAGATCCTTATCCCTGAGTTATGGCAAACTCAGGTTAATTCTTTGATTAATTCCTTGATCAATCCTTGTTTATAATGATTGATTGAGATAATTGTTGTGTTCTTGAGGTTCCTTGTGACCTCAGGAAGCTTTTGAGTCAAATCTTAATAAGTTTTGTGGAGATTTTATCTCCAATCTCCATTTTCAACCTTCACTGGAGCTTCAACAAGCTCCGTCATTAGTATACTTGAGCTTCAAATTGTGAAAACCTTTCAGAAGTTCCAGATCCCTTATTTAGGATTCACTGATTAATTTTGACTCATTAAATCCAAGTCTTAATGCTTTAATCACTCTGATCAAGCCTTTCTTCCTTAGCTCCAGCAGAGTTGAGGATGATTACACACTTGACGTCTGACCTTAGGAGTAGGTCCATTACCATCTTTAAGACCTTCTGAATCTTGAATAACCTTCAAAGAGGTTGTTAGATGCTTAGGTTGTTCTAACGAAAAACCTCATTTTCGTGCTCAGGTGGAAGATATGAGATTTGCATTTGATGGATCAATTTATAGTCGTGATGAGTTTAACGGGTTCCTGAGGTTGTTTCAAGTCAATCTAGGTTATTAATTAGAACAGAATTCCTTTGAGGCTGAAAGTCAACTTCCAAGCTTGATTTGGTCAACTCTGACCTTAACAATAGCTCAAAGCTTCTGAGATCAGATTAAGAGTTGAATTGTGTTCTAGGGATTAGTTTGAACATATCTTGATCAAATTGAATGAGTTTTGATTAAGTTTTAGGTGAATTCCATCTCCTGCTTAGTTTGGGTCCATTTAGGACTTCAATTGGTTTCAGAGAGTTCTGGATGAATTTCCAAGTTGATTTTAGCTTGAAGCAATTCAATTTAACCATCTGAAGTGGTCTAGAATCTTTCTAGAGGTTCTAAGCAATCTGTTGAGTCAAATGTCCTTCTATTTCTCACATTCTGAGCTTTAGCAAGAAGCTCTGAAGCTAACTAAGCTCCTGAACCTTCCCAAACCCCTATTTCTATTCTAGATAGTGCGGAATTGTCCGAAGCACTTGAGTGATGCTTTAGGTGCACGCGAGAGAGAATAGGTTAGTTATTTAAAAGTTGACTGCTAGGAGCTGCTACTATGCACCTATGGCGTCAGACCATGTTTAGACCTCGATCCAATCGACCAAATGGGATTCTTTGATCTAATTAGTACTAGGAATCGAAAATAGGTACTTAGAGCTTTCGATCGAGCCTTTGTTGGTTTGATTTGTAGATCTGACCTGCAAGCAATCAATCATTGAAGTTTGAGCTAAAGTTGGTGTGGCACTAAAGGAAAGGGGACTTGTATTATCCCACATCGAAAAGCGTGAGCACCCGCAGCACTATATTAAGAATCGCATGTGGAGGATTGGCATACCATAATGGGGTCGAATCCAGAGCATACTTGATATTTGACCATTGACCCGATGATGCATTGAGAGAGAGTGGGCCTACATGGCGTATGTAGGCCAGTATTGGCCCAAAACTATGCAAAAATAGACCTATTGTAGCAGAAAATCTACACAAAAAGATTTAAGTTTGGAAAACCCATCATCATAGCATAATTTGAGAGAAAAAATCCATCAACACATAAATTTACCGAAACTCAAGAAATTCCGGGTCGAACATAGAGAGGCAAATGTTTAATCAAAAATCGCATCTGATTTGTTGTCACGAAGCAAATTAACTAGTTGAATTTAATCTATATTAGCTATCTACTTAAAGAATAAAGAATAGAAGAGAGAGAGAGAATAATACAAATAAAGACAAAATAGAAAGAGAATGAACAGGTATTTCTTAATCATTAAATCAAGTTCATTACAACTACTCATTACACTAGAAAGCAAGAAATCCTAGGACTAGAAAGCAATAAATCTACTCTAGAAAGCAGTAAGGAGAAGGGAGGTGAGAAATTATCCTCCTCGACGGCTGCTTGGAGAACAAGCCGCATTGACGGAGCACCCAGAAGAATGTGGTGAGATGCTGGATGAAGGAGAATGACGATGAACGACGGAGGATGGGATAGGGTGACATCGCAGTGGGATCCGCTTCCCGAATGGCAATGAGAGGACAACCATAAGATGCTCCATAAAGGAGGTGAGAAGAAGGAAAATTATTTTTGTAACTCTAATGGAGCATCCTAGGTTTGGGACCAGCTCGTAGAGCCTTTGAGAGGGTGAGAGAAGAGAGAAAGGAATGAAGAATATGTGGGGATCGTAGGGCTATTCATAAGTGAGGTTTGAAGGGGCAAAAAGGTCATTTTATCCTAAAACATTAAATGAGGTGGTCTTTAGTGACAGATATAAACGACACTAAAGACCCCACGTCGCTAAAGCACACGTGTGCACCCGCCTCCTCGCCTTCTGCACTCTCAACACCCGCCCACGTTTGTGCATCCTCAGTCGTTCGATTGCGAGATCGGACGGCTTAGGATTGATCTCGCTCTCGCTTCATCACACCTACCCGTGTGCGATCAGGTATTCGCATGCGCGCCTAATTGCGCATGCGTGATCCTTGAGCTCTGGTGAAGCCACGTGGCCACTCCATTCGCCGTCTACACCGCATCCAATGGTTGGATTTGGCCAAGCCCAAGCCCCGCGCTTGATTTGAGGCTCACAGGGGCTCGACCCCACGCCTCTTCTATGTAGCGCCCTTCAGCAATGTGCCAAGCTGCTACTTTGTCGCACGGATGGTTTCGCTCAGCCGATCTTGGAATTTGGATCTTCATCCAACGGCCGAGATCTCTCATCGCAGGAGCCTTCAGGAGTCGAGCAGAGGGGTGCGAGCAGGGTGCGGATGGTTGGGATGGTGCCACATGGCACCATCTTGACCGTCCATCTTCAAATGCTTGTAGGTGGTGCAACGAATGTTGGATTGGATCGATTTTCGCATTATTGGGTTGCGATCGTTGATCCGAACCCATCCGTACAATCAGATTTGTCATCTGAGGTATGGATTTGCACCACCTTGGCTCTTAACCTATGATCTTTATCGGACTGCATCTGATGCTACGGAAGTCCGATCAGGGCAATCTTAGAGTCTTTGAACTCCACTCGTCGCCCTAATCAGATCCATATGATTGGATCTTAAATCTAAGGCCCCACATAAATGTCGCCCTATTACCTAATCACAAAAAGAGAAAATTAACCTAAAATTTATACAACCTAATCTAAATGCATGATGATGCATGTTATATAATATTTATAATGTATGATGCAACTATATGTCTAAGAATGCACATAAATATATGATTTATGTGATATAAACGTGTTTACATCAAGACCTAAATAAAAACTATGGGTTTGACGTAGTAGTGGTCGATCCAACCCATTGGGTTGTAGATTCCGCGAATCGTTGGGCCCGCCAACCAATAATTTTTGTATAGTTAGGCTTTGTTAAGCCTGTGGATTGAGGATGCCCTGAAATTGGCTAAGTGTTGAGATATGCTATGCCTTTTGCAGAGGTTGTGAAGGCTTGTGAAATGTGAAGACTGAAATAGAAGGCATGTATGCTAAGTGTTAAATTTGAATGTGCCTAAGTTGCTAATGTTCATTGAGACTAATACATGTTCTAAAATAACATTTTGTTGTAATTTCTTTTGTTCTTTAATTCAAAATCATTTCTTTGTCTATTATTGGTTATGGGTCATTAATGTTCAATTTTATGCAATTATTCATGTGGTTAACTTATTGTAGTAAATTATTAGATAATTAAATCTTTAATTAAGTACTTAGCCTAATTAAGTATATATTAGTGTAATAATCTATACTGTTGAGTAATATAAGCTATATTAGTTAAGTAATAGTATTATTAGCATAATATAATTAGTATAACTTAAGTAATTGAGAATAAAGATTAATTGAGAATAAATAGTGATTGATTATGCTAATTAAGCCTCCCAATGATCGACCTGGACTCAACCAGATAAAAAGAATTTTCTAAATGTTAGGTTACGTTGTGCCTTATACTATAATTAACAATGATAAATTAATTAAACAAGGTAGCTTACGCATCATTTTTAACACCATTGATTAAGTTAATAACCTTAACTAATAGTGTTGAGAATTTTCACATCATTCCCCCACACCATGTCGTTTCTGCACCCCACAGAAAAATTTACCCAACAAGAGAAGGGTCTTTGTCATTGTTGCCACACGAAATCCTCAGAAACTAAGAGTAAAATGCAACTGAATGTAGAAAAACATATTCCTACAACTATGAAGGGAAAGGAATGCTAGCTTTACATGAAAGGTCTGGGAAAGGAAACAAAATGTCATGGGCATAACTTGTGTCACGCGTGCAAACGTACACGCGTAGCATGCCAATCGTGCGCTCGCAACTTCCTAATGCATGACAAGTACAACGTGTACGCTACAAGTGCATTTAGAAGCATGCACCTACCTATGCAAGAACTGTTGCATATGCACATTTTGGCAAATGATTCACACTTGAGCATGAGCATTGCGGTACCACCGCAGGACCTAACAAAGTCGAAGAGCACAGAGAGTGGAACGTGGCCACGCTGACAGCAAATGCATGCACACCATGTACGCAGGATCAGGCACCTCCAACCATCTAGTAGTCATGCGCCAAGGCATTTATTTACCTAGAGTATAAAATAAATGCCCAACGCCCTCCCTGACACCAGCAACGAAATTCTCAATTTCATGGCTAGAACCTATGCCACATCCCACGCACGAGTTGCAATGCAATGGTTTTATGAGGTGATTTTCAACAATGCTATCCTATACACATGATGGTAACACCATCATCTGTAATAACTAGCCTATTTTAGCCTAACTCTAAGAATAAATGCTCCTTAATAAGCATCTGAGGGTTGTAATTCAATTTTGAGATGAATACGAGAAGATGGGAAATCTCGTTGATTCTGTTGTTTTAACGAGAAATCATGAATGCAGAATAAATAAAGGGTTAATTGGTGATTAATCTAAGTTCAAATGAACATAAATTTCCAAGAAGTGGCCTCACACTGATCAAATCAAAGTTTTTTGTGATTTAAGGATTAATTTAATAATAAAAATCCTAATTACAGACACTTCAATTGAACAAGTTTTGGTAGAAATAAATGTAATATAAACCTCCTAAAAATCATTGAAAAATATTCTATGAGGTTTGGAACCTTCACTTTGACCAAAGGAAGTCATTTTGACCAAAAACAGAGACTTAGGCGGGAATTTGCTTCATTCTTGGGCTTTAGTGTAAATTACCCAGTCAAACTGTGTCAAAACCAAAATATAAGGTCACCACTAGATTCCTTAGGTCAAAATTAGGGTAACCCTAAATCTTGACCCTAATCGAAGTTTGTCATCACCTAATTTGCATTCTAGCCCAGTTTGCTTTAATTTTTACACAAATAACCCTAAGTTTTGATTTCTATTGCATTTTAGCCCCTACCTCCATCTTCTCCTACATTTACAAATGCAACAAGAGCAACTTTAGGAATCCCAAATCCATCAAAATTTGATCCTTAAATTAGAGGATCAAATCAAGACCAAATCTCACCAAATTTGGCGAGATTGATCTAAAGATCATGCCAAATAATTTGAGCACCTTCTTTAGACCAATCATGGCTGGATTCATCGCTAGCGAGCTTGAGAACTTCAAGCTCAAAAGGCAGCAAAAGCACATGCCAATTATGCAAACCTTGACTCAATGCAAATGCATTCTTCTCCTATATATGGGCCTTGACATCTACAAGTGCAACGTGCGCATGAATTGGCCAAACTCCCTGTCTTCTTCCTCCATGACGGACAAGCTCTGCCATACCTTGGAGCTTCTTCTCCCCCCTTCCTCACACTCTTCCATGTATAATAAGCAGAGGGCTTTTCCTTCCCATGCATCCACGAAGCATCATGCGAAGCTTGAGCTAACTCTTCTCATCGACTCCGAATTTCCTCTTCCTTCTTCCTCGCCGGCGGCCACACCGGTGACCTCCTCCTCGTCGTCTATTAGAGAAATTAACCTAGGGCTTCTACTCTTCCTATCCCCAATTAGGTTTTGGGAGCTCCATAGCTCCGTTCTTCAACTCCACCTCCTCTGACGTCATCCAGCACCGTCACCTCCAAATTCATCATCTCACCCTCTTCGCCTTCCTCCAACCAAATTGACTTGGGCAAAAGGATCTCCACACCTCCACAAACCTTTTACCCAAGTCAATTGAATCCTCCATCACCATCTACACCCTTCTCCATTACCACCAATCGAGCTTCTACGAAGCTTCACAGTCGGCCATGCATGTTCACCCTCGCTTCCAATAGTCTTAGGGCTTTGCTCCAGTGTGTTTCGCCGATGATTATTGTGGTTCTAATTGGGCCAAAAGGCCATGTCTCCATGCGCAGGTCTCACACCATAAGTCATCGTCCTCCTTAACTCTTTTCAGCCATCTCCGACGAGAGCACGATGAGGGCATCCCTTTCAATAGCTGCGGAATTGCATGAAGAGTGAGACTTAACCATTGGATTTTCCATCCATGGCCAATCCATGACTTGTTGACGAGAAGCTCCACGCTATGCAGACCAAAGTAGCAAGAAGAAACGAAGAAGAAGAGGGGGGCTCTTTTAGTCCCACATTGAGAAATGTTAAACTAGATTTTGCTTCATAAGGGAATTCGATCCCTATGGCATGCTCAGAAACAAGGGGTCGGGTCCCCATACACGCACGCCTTGTGTACGTGCCCTTGCCCACCCACACACACCCAAGCGGGTCTGGGCTAGATCCGGATCTGATTAAAGAGAGATGCTTTGGTGTTGGGCTTAGACGAGTGGGCCGAGTATTGACTGATAGGGCTTAATCTGGGATGAGCCTTGGGCCAGTGTTGTGCTTGTCACTTTAAGACATCTAGTGGCTAAGTGTTGAGCTTCTCTTGGGCTACGAAAATTCTAAGTGTTGGAGACTGACTTGAGCTTAGCTGATAAACACATTTTTTTCAACACTTATACATTTATTTTAGCTTGAAATTATTTGATTAATCTATTTCCTTTTGCACCAAGTTCTTGAGTTTCATTTTAATTACTTGATTAGTGGGTTAAATTGTGAATTATTTGCTCCCAGAGATGACCTCAAACTCGAGTTTACAAATTTAAATGTCAATTCGCTTTTGTTGACTATACTACGATGCGTATTTTAAACTCGATGAAAGTGCATTAACATTTTGGCACAATTTCCAAGGAGAAACGCGTAATTTCACCATTATTCATTTCACATTCTTATTTGATTTGATTTCTAACTTGCTTTATTTGATTGTTTCGAGGTGAATACGCACTCAGGATCGTCCGCTCGAAGCAACCACACCAGGGCATGTTTGTCATTCTAACTTCTTCCCTTTTCCCCTCTCTATCTTGGGAAGAAATAAAAGGAAACAAAATAGAATTAGGGATCCAACCCTACCTTATTTTTCTAGTAATATCATTCAAGGTAGGAGTTTCCTAATTTATGCGATTTGATTGAAATCAGATTTAAGGCGATTCGATTTGATTAGAGACACCCAATCCATACTTCTTGTGCCTATTTGGGACTCGCACTAATTTTCTCAACACCTTGGACTACTCACTTTCTTGTTTGAGTCTACGGTGTCATATTCAAAATCAAATTGGACTTGGAAGTAGAGCCAAGTAGGGTTTCACATTAGGGTTGAAGTATTAGTACACATTTGCCAATTATAAAGGAAATTGGTCTTCTCGCATTTGTGTGCCACCCAAACCCTTGATTGAACTGATCTAATCAATAAAACCCTGAAATCAAGACTCTAACTTCACTTGAATCATAAAACTTAAGGCCTAATAACTTGTTGAGAACCAAAATAGGGTGGTTCGGGTGAGTTGATCCGAACTTCATCCTCAACCTTAGGACAGGTCAAGTGAAGTTGGTTCACTTTGTGAATCAACCAACCTCAAATTAGGTCACAATTAGAATCAACTTCTAAAATCAAGTGAAAATCCAAGGCACAATTAGGCCTAAAATTGGTAGATTTAGGGTTCAATTCGCATATTCCGGTCTACTTGGATCCATGGTGATTAGGAAGGTCGGGTAGGGGAAACCCTGTAATTCGTGGGGAAGCTGTACTGTGTATGGGTCTTTGCGAGGCACTCCTTTCCTGTCTGCCCAAGTAATTCTCAGGTGTGTGGATTTCTGATCTAGAGGTCCATCTGCCTCAAACTACCATAGTCATCCAATTCTTTTTGGAGCCTTGATTGGGTCCAATTCATATCAAGTCCCTCCTCTCTTCTGTAGTGCATGCATAGGAAAAGGTCCTTAGGTCTGACCTTAGGACCTCCATTAGAGTTTGATCTAGATCGGGGTCAAGCCCTAATTGTCTTAGGTGAAATTTGATCTGATCTGGTCTAATCAATTCAATTTGAACCTGAATTTGATTCTTCATCTTGATCCACCACCTGATTTTGACATTCAACAGAATAGATTAGGAAAGATGTCCACCAGCCCTAAACCCTATGAGACCATGTAAGAATGAATGATTGAGGATGTTATTGGATATAGTGAAGAATTTTTTAGAACCTCAAACCCCTTTTATAGAGTCCAGGTTAGTGAAACAAAGATGACAAACCTCATTATGGACCACATTCAAATGATTGCAGCATAGATAGCATGTGGTTCAACCCAAGAAACCCTCTTAGAACAAATCATTGCGGTGAGAAGATTACATAGAAATGAGGGTTTACAATACTTGTCAAATCCACCACATTAGGAAAAGTACCAGGATATCATTACACAATATGGGGATCTATTAGATCATCTAGAAGAATTGATTATCGAGAGATACCCAAACCCCCACCCGGAAGTCGATTATGAATCTTGGAATAATTTTGAGGATCAATATTTCCCGTGACCAGGTTTGAAAATGAAGGTTTCTATGTTGAATCGCCAAGCCAAATGGAACTAGATAATAATTTTGTCCAGAATGAAATGCTTGATCAATTCATGGGTTGGTCGGATTCCATTACAAGTGTTCTCGACGATGAGCTAGCTATCAGAAACTTTGAAGCTGGTCCATCTCAAACATAATTTCAAAATACCTGTGATGACTTCGATTCAGAACTCCTCGAGGATGTAACTCCCGCACCTTATCCTGGTAAGGTATTTCTCAAGGGTAGTTCTAACATCCCAATTGAGCCAAATTCAAATTCTAGTGGCCCGATTCCTACACCTAACTTAGAATCTAGATCTGAGCCTATTTGGGATTATTATATGGCTCAATATGTTGAGGATAAAATCTCATACTTGAAATATGATTTTGAGCCTATGTTTAATGAAGAAACCTCTCCAGACTCCTCAGAAGAGTAGATTGATTTACTCGAAACAAAATTGATTTACAATATAGAATCTAAGGAATCTGGAGAGTCAGGACTGAATTGGATCTACCCTAGATACCCTAAAATCGAGCCTATACCTAACAAGGATATCTCTGTTATCTTGGAATCTGAAGCTAGGTTAAACCAAGGTCAAGTTGATAACTTCGAGACTTTTGATTTTTCGCATGGTGGAAATCTCGATTTCGAGTCAGGTTCAGAAGATCATGCTCTCAGATTCTCCCATGCTGAGTTTGACCCATATTCTAATTTAGGAGAATCTTTGTTTCCAAAGGATTATGAGCCAATCTATGACCTCGATACCCATGACCCATTCTTCGATTCTGATTCCGAGGTCATTGATTTAGAGCTCGAAGTAGCCACACCACCTAATCTAGAGCCGAAGCCTTTCAGAAATCAACCCCACCACGTTAGTCCACCGGAATCCATTTCTACTCCGAATCATCTCATTCTATTCCAATTGGAGTAGATTTACCACCACAGTTTGATAATGAATGGGACATTGATCAAATTGACAGCCACCTACCATTTACTACTGATCCCATAAGTAGGATTCCTACATTCTTCACCACTCCATTATCTTTTGAGGATCCCTACTCTGATCTGGTTGAACCAATATAGCTAAACCCTTACTTCTCATTTTTCTTCTATTTGAGCCAAAATTCATCTGGCGGGCCTTACACCTATTGATCCAAATTTCTCAGCCCACCAGACTGATTGGGTTTGGTCTACATCATCGGCTAGTTGATCTGAACAAGCACCTAGTTGGATCAACTAAGCTAATCATCAAGGTGCTTGTTCTATAAAACTCTGGCAATCTAATCACCCCCTCCTCTTAGCCATCTTCTACTCAGTTGAAGGCATTGAATTTAGCGCTTAACGGGAGGCAACCCGTCATTTCAAAAACTCGAGACCCTTCTGATTCATTTTGAACTGCATTCCTATTGCACTTTACGGTTCAAACTTTAGAACAACTGACTCCACCTCTGATATTTGTATCGGAGTTTGAAATCATTCGTAATAATCATCTCGACCCATTCACCCACCCTTTGATCCTATTCTAAACTATGAACTAAGCTGAATTCGAACCCACCTAGTTTGCAATGAGGGCATTGTAAAACTTAAGCATGGAGGGGGTATTAAAGTGCAAAACAAATGTAAATTCAATTCTTTTGAAGGGTTCGCAGAAAAAAATAATGAATGGAGGAAAGGGGAGGAAATGTTTTGAGCTGAATTGAAAAATCTACATTGAGGAGGAAACAGAGGAAGGGAATATAGAAAGAAAAGGAGCAAAAATAGAAAAAATCATGTTAGTCCTAGCAGTTGATTATGGAACATATCTAAGTTCTAGACCAAATCAAATTAAGTCCTGAAGTGCTAGAGAAAATGAGATTAGTGAGGGATACCGATTTTAGGCCTCTTAGGCCTATTTTGGGCTTAGACACTCGCGTATTTGTTAACATCTTAACTATTTGTCAAGAGGTTGGGGGAGTTACGAAGCTGATGTATTAAGTCTAAGTCTTAGGGATTAGTTGGCCTCATTGTCTACCCTTTAGTTTGCGGGACTTGGTAATCTAAGCACCCAAAATTAACACACTGGTCTAGTTCGATGAGCTTAACAAAGAATAATGCCAAAAGTGTTCTATTCCAAAAAAGAAAATGATTTCTTGAAGATTTGACTTGGGAGTGGCTCGAAAACACAAGTTGATTAGATGAGTTCCCACCGCTAAGAGGAGTAAATACTCCCCTTGAAAACATGTTATAACATATCGTCTCGTCGACGATTGTCTCCTAAGATATCTGAATATCCTACTGGGGGCATGTAAGCTCCTTGTACTGGTTTAGGTGCCATGGGTAGCATTATCACAAAATGTCGATTGCCAGGGCCTGGATTTAGCTACAGAATACCAAAGGCGGCACCATCACGAAGTGTCGATCACCAGGGTTCTGGGGTTTGCCATGGGTACTGCTATCCCGAAGCATCGATTGCCAGGGACCCTTCGAGGATTGATGATAGGGACGAGGAATCTGATACAGACCGTGTTGAGGGCCAATCCGAGGTTTGATTTAGGGAAATCTAAAAAATTACAAAAGGAAGAAAAATATCAAAAATATCCTCCTCTATCTTCTGAAAAATACACTAGCAAATTGAACCTGAACGTGCTACATGTACACACTGGTGCTTTAACCGTTGGGGTCAGCGAACCTCTGGGCAAATTATGGGGGCCATAGAAACCTTTATTGCGGATCCAAGGTTGAAGTTGGTCAGGTCCATATCTCAACTGGTACTTGGGTACCTCTAGGCTTAAAGTTGGTATTTCGACCTAATTTCTAGGAGGTGGCACGAGCAGGCATCTTGACGATAAAATGTGGTCTAGAGATCTGGTTTGTTTCATAGGATTTCACTAGAGGCTAGCAAAAGTTAGGCATGAGGGTATGATGGTAACACCATCATCTGTGATAACTTGCCTATTTTAGCCTAACTCCAAGAATAAATGCTCCTTCATAAGCACCTAAGGGTCGTAATTCAGTTCTGAGATGAATGCAAGAAGAAGATGGGAAATCTTGTTAATTCTATTATTTTAATGAGAAATCACGGATGTAGAATAAATGAGGGGTTAATGGGTGGTTAATCTAAGGTCAAATGAACTTAAATTTTCAAGAAGTAGGCTTGCGCTGATCAAATCAGGGTTTTCTGTGATTTGAGGATTAATTTAATAATAAAAACCCAATTACACGTTAGTTGAATGGGTTTTGATAGAAATAAATGTAATCTAAACAACTTAAAAAACATTGAAAAATATTCTATGATGTTTAAAACCTTCACTTTGACCAAAGAAACCTATTTTCACCAGAAATAGAGACTTAGGCAGGAATCTACTTCATTCTTGGGCTTCAATGTAAGTTACCCAGTCAAACTGCATCAAAACATAAATCTAAGGTCAACAGTAGATTTTTTAAGTCCAAATTAGGGTAACGGTAAATTTTTAGCCCAATCGTAGTTTGTCTTGACCTAGTTTGCATTCTAGCCTAGTTTGCTTTGATTTTTACACAATACCCCTACGTTTTGATTTCTATTGCATTTCAACCCCTACCACTATCTTCTTCTCCTTCGTTTCCAAACTCAAGAAGAGTAGCTTTAGGAAACCCAAAGCCATCGAAATTTGATCCTCAAATTGGAGGATTAAATCAAGACTAAATCTCGCCAAATTTGGTGAGATTGATCTAAAGATCATGCTAAATCATATGAGAGTGTCTTCTTGAGACCAATCATGGCTGGATACATCGCCAACAAGCTTGAGAACTTTGAGCTCAAAAGGCAGCAAAAGTTCATGCCAATTGTGAAAACCTTGGCTCAATGCAAATGCATTCTTCTCATATATATAGGCATTGACATCTACATGTGCAAGGTGTGCATGAATTTTCCAAACTCCCCATCTTCTTCCTCCATGACGGCCATGCTCCGCCACACCTTAGAGCTTCTTCTCCCCCCTTCCTCACCCTTTGCCATGTACAATAGGTAGAGGGCTTCTTCTCGTCGGCTCCAAATTTCCTCCTCCTTCCTAGCCAGTGGTCACACCAGCAACCTCCTCCCCGTTGTCTATTAGAGCAATTAACCTAGGGATTTTACTCCTCCTATCCCCAATTAGTGTAGGGAACTCCATATCTCCATTCTTCAACTCCTTCTCCGATGCCATCAGCCACTATTACCTCCACCTTCATCGTCTTACCCTCTCCACCTTCCTCCGACCAAATTGACTTAGGCAAAAGGATCTCCACACCTCCACAAACCTTTTGTACAAGTCAAATGAACCCTCCATCACCATCTACACCCTCCATTGCCGCCGCCACCGTCGGCCATGCACGTTCACCCTCGCTTCCAATAGTCATAAGGCTTTCCTCCGGCGTGTTTTGCCAAAGCTTCTTATGGTTCTAATTGGGCTGAAAGGCCATGTCTCCATGCATAGGTCTCACACCAGAAGTCATCTTCCTCCCCAACTTCATTTGGCCATCTTCGGCGAGATCATGATGAGGGCATCTCCCTCAATAGCTGCAAAATTACATGAAGAGAGAGGCTTGACCATTAGATTGGCCATCCATGGCCAATCCATGACTAGTTGACAAGAAGCTCCATGCTGTGCAAACCAAAGCATCAAGAAGAAATGAAGAAGAGGGGGCTCTTTTAATCCCACATTGTGAAATGCTAAATCATATTTTGCTTCATAAGGGATTTCGTTCCCTATTGCGTTCTTAGAAATAGGGGGTCAGGTCTCCTTACACGTACGCCTTGTGCACATGCCCTTTCCCACCCACTCACGTCCAGGTGGGTCAGAGCTAGATCTAGATCCAATTAGAGAGAGAGGCTTTGGTGTTAGGCTCAGAGGGGTGGGTCAGGTTTTGACCTAACAAGGCTTAGTCTCGGATGAGCCTTGGGACAATTTTGTGCTTATCACTTTAAGATGTCTAATGGCTAAGTGTTGAGCTTCTCTTGGGCTACAAAAATTCTAAGTGTTGAAGGCTGACTTGAGCTTAGCTGATAAACACAATTTTTTCAACACTTATACATTTTTTTGAGCTTGACATTATTTGATTAATCTATTTCCTTTTGCACCAAGTTATTGAGTTTCATTTTAATTACTTGATTAGTGGTTTAAATTACTAATTATTTGCTCCCCGTGATCACCTCAAACTCACATTCGAGATTACAAATTTAAATGTCAATTCGCTTTTGTTTACTATACTATGACGCGTATTTTAAACTCGACGAAAGCACATTAACAAGATGCTCACCACGAGGGCATCGTAGGGCATCACTGATACGAGAAAAAGTGCCATCACCAGCCCAGTTTTCAACTCTCACAGGCCTTGGGACGTCCACTATGGTAGCGTTGTAGGGCATTGTAGGGACAAGGAATGGTTCATCACACCATCTGCTTTCGATAATTGTGGCCTAGGTACGTTCTCCATTGTAGCACCAATAGGCATCTTAGGGGTAGGGTACTGGCCATCCTAGCAAAATTTTCCATCATCATGGGGATGTTCACGACAGGCATAACGAAGCACGTCACAGAGCCTACCATCTATCGTCTCAGCATACGGATGGTCTCCTCGTAAAGCACGCTATTTGAAAGAGGCAGGGGCAACTCCGTAATGAAGCATTTGGGGGGGGGACCAGTCACGAATGTCCACCGGTAATTCCCTCGAGCTAGCAGCCAGGCACCTCCCCTACACCATGCAGTTTCTGCACCCCACAAAAAAATTTACCCAACAAGAAAAGGGTCCCTGCCATTGCCACCGCCAAAAAATCAAAAAGAACGAACGAACGTTGTGAAACATGAACGCTAAGCCTTGAGAGCACAAAAACAGTGCTCCCACGCAAATGATCACGTGAAAGAGAGAAAATGTCACAGAGGAAACAAGCATTGAATGCGGTGGCACACATACGCCGCGCACTGTGCGTGCACAATGGTAGCACACCACGAATGTCATGCTCCTCGAAAGGGGTAGGGGCAACTCCGTATTGAAGCATTTAGGGCCGCACGATCACGAATTTAAACCAGTAGTTCCCTCGAGCTAGCAACCAAGCACCTCCCCCACACTATGCAATTTCTACACCCCACAGAAAAATTTACCAAACAAGAAATGGGTCCCTGCCATTGCCATCACCAACAAATCACAAAGAAACTACAACAAACGTTGCAAAACGTGAATGCTAAGTCTTGAGAGCACAAAAACAGTGTTCCCACGCAAATGGTCATGTGAAAAAGAGAAAATGGCATGGAGGAAACATCGAATGCGATGGCGTACATAAGCCGCGCATCGCACATGCCATGGTTTCGGAAAGGGGCAAGGGCAACTCCTCATCGAATCATTTAGGGGGGGCACCGTCACGAATTTCCAATAGTAGTTCCCTCAAGCTAGTAACCAGACACCTCCCCCACACCATGCAAATTTTGCACCCCATAGAAAAATTTACCCAACAAGAATAGGGCCTAGCCATTACCGCTGCCAAAAAATCACAAAGAGCAGGCAACGAACATTGAGAAACATGAACCTTAAGCCCTGAGAGCACAAAACAGTTTTCCTGCGTAAAAGATCATGCGAAAAAGCGAAAATGGCATGGAGGAAATAGGTATTGAATGCCACGACACATGCACGTCGTGCACCGTGCATGCACAGCGGCAGTGTGCAACACGTGTCATGCTCCTCGAAATGGGGAGGGGCAACTTTGTATCGAAGCATTTAGGGGGGCACGGCCATGAATTTCAAATGGTAGTTCCTTCGAGCTAGTAGCCAGGCACCTCCCCCACACCATGGGATTTCTACACCCCACAGAAAAATTTACCCAGCAAAAAAAGTTTCCCTGCCATTGCCACCGCCAAAAAAATTACGAGGAACAGGCAACAAACATTGTGAAACATAAACGTTAAGCCTTAAGAGCACAAAAATAATGTTCCCACACAAAAGATCACGTGAAAAGTGAAAATGGCATGGAGGAAACAACATTGAATGTTGTGACGCACACATCCCATGCGCCACGCAAACACAGCAACCACGTGTCACGCTCGTAAGGGTGACTGAAAGGGGCAAGGGCATCTCCATATTGAAGGATTTGCGAGGGCACGATAACAAATTTCCACCAGTAGTTCCCTTGAATTAGCAGCCAGGCACTTCCCCCACACCATGTAGTTTCTGTACCCCACAGAAAAATTTACCCATCCAGAAAAGGGTCTCTGACATTGACATTACCAAAAAATTGCAAAGAACGCTTAACGAATGTTGCCGAATGTGAATGTTCAACGTTGAGAGCACAAAAATTGTGTTCCCATGCAAAAGATCATGTGAAAAAGCAAAAATGGCATAGAGGAAACAAGCATTGAATGATGTGGTGCATGATGACCGTACGTTGTGCGCACATAGCAACAACGTGAGCACTGCAACCACGCGCCGCATGCATGATGGTGTATGAAAGGGGCAAGGGCATCTCTGTATCGAAGCATTTAAGGGGTACGATCATGAATTTCCACCAGTGGCTCTCTTGAGCTAGAAGCAAGGCACCTCCCCCAAAACATTCAATTTCTATACCCCACAGAAAAATTTACCCAGCAAGAAAAGGTCCCTGCCATTGCCACCACTAAAAAATCGCAAAGAACGAACGACAAACGTTGTGAAACGTGAGCATTAAGTCTTGAGATCACAGAAACAGTGTTCCCACGCAAAAAATTACGTGAAAAAGTAAAAATGGCATGGAGGAAACAACATCGAATGCGGTGGCACACACATGCCACCCGCCACGTGCGCACAGCAGCAACGCGTGCATAGCATGCACACATTGCACGCGTCATGGTGTCCGAAAGGGGCAAGGGCACCTCTGTATCGAAGGATTTGGGGGGCACAATCACTAATTTCCATCGATAGTTCCCTTGATTTAGCAGCCAGGTATCTCCCCCACACCATGCAGTTTCTGCACCCCATAGAAAAATTTACTCAGCTAGAAAAGGGCATCTACCATTGCCATTGCCAAAAAATCACAAAGAATGTGCAATGAATGCTGCTAAACTTGAACATCAACCCTTTAGAGCACAAAAACGGTGTTCCCACTAAAAAGATCATGTGAAAAAGCAAAAATGGCATGGAGGAAGCATCGAATGCGGCAGGGTACGATGTTGTGCACAGTGCATGCACAGCGGTAGCACACCACGCACGTCATGCTCTCCTAAAGGGGCAGGCGCAACTCCATATCGAATTATTTTGGAGGGCACGGTCATTAATTTCCACTAGTAGTTCCCTTGAAATACAAACTAGGAATGTCCCCCACACCATGTAGGTTCTGCACCCCACAGAAAAAATTACCAAGCAAGGAAAGGGTCCCTACCTTTGTCCCTGCCAAAAAATCGTAAAGAACAGGCAATGAACATTGCAAAATGTGAACGTTAAGCCTTGAGAGCACAAAAATAGTGCTCTCGTGCAAAAGATCATATGAAAAAGTGAAAATGGCATGGAGGAAACAACATCGAATGCGATGACGCACGCATGTCGTGCACCATGCATGCACAGCAGCCACACGTTGCTCATGTCTTGGTGTCCGAAAGGGGCAAGGGAATCTCCATATCAGAGGATTTGGGGGGGCACAATCACAAATTTCCATCGAAGGTTTCCTTGAGTTAGCAGCCAGGCACTTCCCCCACACCATGTAGTTTCTACACCCCACAGAAAAATTTATCGAGCAAGAAAAGGGTCTCTACATTGCTTCTTCCAAAAAATCACAATGAGAGCACAACGAATATTGGTGAACATGAACGTTAAGTCTTGAGAGCACAAAAATAGTGTTCCTACGCGAAAGATCACGTGAAAAAGTGAAAATGGCATGGAGGAAACAAGCATCGAATGCAACGACGCACGATGTCTGTGCGCCATGTGTGCAAAGCAACAGCACACCATGTGCATCATGCTCTCCGAAAGGGGCAGGGGGAACTCCGTATGGAAGCATTTGGGGGGGAAGGTCAAGAATTTCCACTGGTAGTTTCCCTAAACTAGTAGCCAGGCACTTCCCCCACACATGCAGTTTCTGCACCCCACAAAAAAATTTACCCAGCCAGAAAAGGTTCCCTGCCATTACCGCCGCCAAAAAATTGCAAAGAACGGGCAACAAACATTGTGAAACGGGAATGTTAAGCATTATGAGCACAAAAGTAGTGTTCCTACACAAAAAATCACGTGAAAAAGCAAAAATGGCGTGGAGGAACAACACTGAATGCTATGACGCATGCATGCCATGCAGCACACATGCACAACAGCCATGTGCTGCACAGGTAAGGTGTCGGAAAGGGGCAAGGGAATCTCGATATCAAAGGATTTAGGGGGGCACGGTCATGAATTTCCACCGGTAGTTCCCTTGAGTTAGCTGCCAGGCACTTCCCCACACTATGCAGTTTTTGTACCCAACAAAAAAATTTATCCAGCCAGAAAAGGGTCTATGCCATTGTCATTGCCAAAAAATCACAAAGAACATGCAACGAATGTTGTCGAACGTGATCGTCAAGCCTTGAGAGCACAAAATAGTGTTCTCACGTGAAAGATCACGTGAAAAAGTGAAAATGGCACAGAAGAAACAAGCATCGAATGATGCAACGCATGATGCTCATGCATCGCACACGCACAACAACAACGCATGCACAGCAACTACGCATCGCATGCATGATGGTGTCCAAAAGGGGCAAGGGCATCTCCGTATTGAGGCATTTAGGGGGGCACAGTCATGAATTTCCACTGGTGGCTCCCTCGAGCTAGTAGTAAGGCACCTCACCTAGACCATATAGTTTGTACACCCCACAGAAAAATTTACCCAGCAAGAAAAGGGTCCTTGTCATTGCTGCCACCAAAAAATTGCAAAGAACGAACAATAAACGTTGTGAAACAAGAACGTTAAGCCTTGAGAGCACAAAAACAATGTTCCCACACAAAAGATCATGTGAAAAAGCGAAAATGGCATGGAAGAAGCAACATTGCATGCGGTGGCACACGCATCCCATGTGCCACGTGCACACATTAGTAACGCGCGCACAGCATACACATGCTGCACGCGTCATGGTGTCCAAAAGGGGCAAGCGCATCTCCATAACAAAGGATTTGGGGGGCACGATCACGAATTTCCACCGATAGTTCTCTCAAGTTAGCAGCCAGGCACCTCCCACATAGCATGCAATTTCTCCACCCCATAGAAAAATTTATCCAGCCAGAAAAGGGTCTCTACCATTGCCACTGCCAAAAAATCGCAAAGAACGTGCATCTAATGCCTTGAGAGCACAAAAATGATGTCCCTGCACGAAAGATCACGTGAAAAAGCAAAAATGGCATGGAGGAAACAAGCATCAAACGCAATGGCAAATTATTGAACAAGGGCTTTTCAGGAGTTTAAATGTGTCTCATTATAGTAAAGTCTCCTAAATAGCTCTTCAACAAATACAATTTATAACTTGAATATCTAGAAATGAAGTCCAAGGTCAAACACAGGGAGCAAATATGGAATTCAAGCACTAATCTCGATTAAAATATAGATGAGCACAATAAATGAAGCACAGTAATGATATTCAATGAAGGCTAATCTGTCACTTTAGATATTCAATAAATAACACAAGCATTTCAAGACTTAAAGAGACAAAAAGATACCTAGAACAAAATAATGGTGATTTAGATCACCAATTATTAACCTAAGCACATGTATATCAATTACTCAATAATGTCAAATAAATGAACAATACTTAGATGTCTGATCTAATAATCAAATGACTTAAAATGTCATCTGCTACAGTGCTTTTGATTTTATTCTTCTTGGCTTCTACCTTTCCTCTTCAGCAAGCCTTCCTTAAGGCCTCTCTTTCCTTTTCTTCTTCTCACACATAGGCCTCCTTCTTTATCCTTCTGCCTAGCTTCAGCATCTCCCACTTCTTCTTTTCTTCTTTCAAGCTCTCATGGCTAAGTGTTAGACTTAGGTACTTCAAAAAGCAAAACCCACCCTCCCCCACTCTCTCTCTCTTTCCTTCCTCCTCTCTTCCTTCTCAATATAGCCAGGTTAATCGAGTATTCGGGTCGCGTACCCGAGTCCAGGGCTGCGAGTGTGGGTCCCAACCGAGGAGTGAAGGGCTAAGCGGGTCGGGTTAGTGAAGGGTGTAGTGGGACCTCACCCCATGTCTTGAGGCAAATAGCCAATAGAACAAAATCAATTTATGTCGTGCAGGCACTTCAGCAATTTCCTAGGTGGGACTAAATCCCACTGCTATTCTTTGCAAAATCCTTAGTGAACTGCTACTAGGAGTTGGCCAAATTGAAGGTGTTGCGGACACTGAGTCCTTCGATTGGAAGCCTGAAGACCTTCCTAGATGCTTTTCATAGAACCTAGGCACATTGCTGAGGAAGAACACCGTGAAAGCACGGCCGCGAAGTCGGAGAAGGTGGAGGCGGCGATGATCGTTCGGTCGAGTACCTGAAATAGGAAATATGGGCACTAAGCCCCAATTAGAGCGGTCAAAAGGTTCACTTGAGGGTGGCAAACTCAATGGTGGTGGTTAGCGAACATATGGTGGGCAGAGGACATGTGTCAATGATGGAGGTGGAAGCATGAAGGTGCAGTGTTCAATGGGTTGCGTGAGTGGTTGGAAAGGCAAATAAGTAGAGGGGTTTTGATGAGTGTGATGTGGCAGAGGTTGTGGAGTAGGTGGCGAGGTGTTTGGAGCGGCGGAGCATGTGGAAGACCTCGCCGGAAAAGTGGCCAAGGTGGAGAAGATGACGGCGTGTGTTCAGTCGAGGGAATATTTTTGGGTTTTAAGTATGGGGAATTAACCTAAGGATTAAAAAATACCTAACTAACCCTAAACTAATGGAGGAAAGGGGAGGATGGTGTCGATTGTGGTATGGCTGGTGTCGTGGAAGGTGAAGACCTCCGATGAGGGAGAACGGCAAGGAAGAGAGGGGAAGACGGTCCTTGCTGGTATTGCGAGTGGCAAAGGAACGTGAGGAAGGTAGACCGATCGGCTATGGTCTATGACGGTTGGCGAAGAAGGGAGTTGATGAACCTCGCTGGAGCTTGTGGAGGGATTGGCTGGAGAGAGGAGAAGGTGTAGAACTGATCCAAACCAAGCTGAGGTAAGGCAAGCATTGGGGGTCCTTTTATGGGGCAAAGGGTCCGACTTCAAGCTTGGAAACCAAGCTTGAAAGCTTAGAATTCACGGAATAGGTTTAGGACTTCCAAGAGTTCGCATGGACTCTTGGGAGAATTCGGAAGATCATGGAAGAGCTTAGATGGATGGGGATCTACTCAGGAGTCTCCCTACCAATTTTGGAAGAGTTTCTCCTTGAAATCAGGGAGAAAACCCTGATTGAAGGTCGGCTCTTGGTGGGTTCACACGACCATGGTAGCAGGGACCTTTTCATGAAGAAGATGAAGAATTTGGGGGGGTCCTTGCAAAGAATTCGAAAGTTAGGGGCATGTGTGTGAGAGAAAAGAGTCATACAGGACCAAAATGCAAACTAGGTCAAGATAATCTCTGATTCAGCCCAAATTTTGATACAAACCTAATTTGGATCCAAGAAATTTGATGGTGAAGTTGGATTTTGGTTTTGACCAATTTTAAATGGGCAAATTACATAGAAACCCAAATTAGGGCAACTATCTGTCTGAGACTCTATTTTAGGTCAAATTGGGTTCTGATGGTCAAAGCAAGCATACCAAATCTTATAGAATATTTTTCTATGATTTTTAGAAGGTTTAGGTGAATTTTATCCTGATCAAAACATCATTTATTTAAGTAGGTATGTTTTTAAGGTTTCAGATATCATTTAATTCTCAAAACGCATGAAAACTTGTTTCTATCTGCATGAACCCTCTTTTTAGACATTTATGACCATTGACCTTTAATTAACTCCTAAAAAATCTCATGATTGTTCTACATTTAGGATATTCTATTAAAATTATAGTTTTACCCCTATTTTCATGTTTATCTCTCAGAATGGATGTGCAATGAATTAAGGCTCTTTGGCAGTTATGTAGGAGCATTTATCAATGGATTCTGACTAATTAAAGCTAGATATGGCTAATGATAATGTTATCATCACATATGCACGCTGTGCATAGTGCGTGCACAGTGGCAGCGTGCCATGCACGTCATGCTCTCTAAAAGGGGCAAGCGTAGCTCTGTATCGAATCATTTAGGGGGGCACGATCACGAATTTCCACCAGTAGTTCCCTCGAGCTAGCTACCAGGCACCTCCCCCACCCCATGCAATTTCTTCACCCCACAGAAAAAATTACCAAGCAAGAAAAGCATCCCTGCCTTTACTCCAGCAAAAAAATCGTAAAGAACGTGCAACGAACATTGCAAAACATGGACGTTAAGCCTTGAGAGCACAAAAGTAGTGTTCCTACACAAAAGATCATGTGAAAATGTGAAAATGGCATGAAGGATACAACATCGAATGTGGGGATGCACCGTGCGCCACACGCGCATCGCAATTATGCACCACGCGCATCATGACGTCCAAAAGGGACAAAGGCATCTCTTTATCGAAGGATTTGGTGGGGCATAATGACGAATTTCCACCGATAGTTTCCTCAAGTTAGCAGCCAGGCACTTCCACACGCCATATAGATTCTATACCCTACAGAAAAATTTACCCAGCCAAAACAAGGTTTCTACATTACCACTGCCAAAAAATCTTAAAGAACGCGCAACGAATGCTATCGAACATGAACGTTAGGCCTTGAGAGCAGAAAAATAGTGTTCCTACATGAAAGATCACATGAAAAAGCAAAAATGGCATGGAGGAAACAATCATCGAATGCGAAGGAGCATAATGTTTGTACACTGCGCACGCAAAGCAACAGAAAATCGTGCTCATCATGCTCTCCAAAAGGGATAGGGGGAACTCCATATCAAAGCATTTAGGGGGGATCGGTCATGAATTTCCACTAATAGTTCCCTCAAGCTAGTAGCCAAGCACCTCCTCTACACCATGCAGTTTTTGTATGCCATAGAAAAGTTTACCCACCTATAAAAGGGTCCTCACAATTGCCGCTGCCAAAAAATTCTAAAGAATGCGCAATGAATGTTGCAAAATGTGAACGTTAATCCTTGAGAGCACAAAAATAGTGTTCTCACGCAAAAGACCACGTAAAAAAGCGAAAATGGCATGGGGGAAACAACATCGAATGCACTCACAGCAACAGCGTGCCACACACGTGATGGTGTCTAAAAGGGGTAGGGGCATCTCCGTATTGAAGGACTTGCATGCACAATAGTTAAGCATTGAGTGCAAAAAAATAGTGTTCCCACGCGAAAGATCACGTGAAAAAGCGAAAATGGCATGGAAGAAACATGCATCGAATGCGGCAGCGCACGCAAGCCTGGCGTTACCATTGCTACCCCTAAAAAATTGTAAATAATGGGCAAGGGATGTTGCAAAACATGAACATTAAGCCTTAAGAGCACAAAACAATGTTCCAAGCAAAAGATCACATGAAAAAGTGAAAATGGCATGGAGCGAACAAATGCCGAATGTGGCAGTGCACGCAGGCCATGGCCAACAATTGTGCTCATCGTGCTCTCCTCGGGGTGAGCACTCTCCGGAAGGGGCAGGGTCAACTCCATATCAAAGGAATTAGGGGGCATGGTCACGAATTTCCACCATTTTCATTGAATAAGGTCACGCTATGTCAGAAACCAACACGTAGCACGCACAAGATGCGTGTAGCCACATTGGTTCGGGCGTGAGGCACACTATCATGCATTGCGCCTCCCCCGTGCAACAACAATGTAATGGGTGGCTCCCCCTAGCATGCATTATCTGGACTTGAGGCGAATGCTGATGCTGTCGAAAACGACCCTCCAGCGATGTTGCCCCATGCAATCGCAAAACATTAGGAACAGAATCATATGAAACCTGGTCCTATATCTTTAGGGGGACCTTGGACATTTCCTTTTTTTCTTTACGCTGGAGATTTTAAGAGAAGTGTCGCTGAGGAAGCCTGCACTGCACATGCCCACGTGCCACTCAAGTGCAACTGTATGCACCGATCATGCCCGTCAGCCAATAGGCATGGCATGTGGCACACGCTTGGTCTAGGTTTAATTGGACATTGACATAGTAGGAGGAATGATGCTAGGAAGGTTTCGCACACCTCTAAGTTCACAAATACAGCCACTGGCTCACCAACGAGGAAGGGGTCACGTTGGATGAGCACATTGGCAACTTGCAAGGAAGCCTATAGGATCCAAAGTGTAGCGCGCAACCACCTCCATTAAACATGTTATGCATGCTTGGACACCCTTTGCGAACGACTCAGATCATAAGGTGCACTAGTCGCTGTGAAGGGGAGGGCTCCTGATAGCCAAGCCCCTTTGGCCATTCTATTAACAACCTTGACAGAGTTTCCCGACATCGGGGCCATGGGGAGGGAGTGGATGAGCCTTGCGTTCATGGTTGGGTTGGAAAGGGATGAATCGATGCGACAAAAGGGTTGGATCTCAGTGGATCATGGCAGTAAGACCACTCTGCCACTTATAATTCCTCATCAAGTATTTAAGTCGTCTGCAAAGGATCCTATCCATCACTCGATCGGAATCGCTATTCAAGGTTTGTTGCCATAGCACACCCGCTATGGTGGCAAGACCAATGGCATGTGCCCCTGAGGGTGCAAGGCACCCCTACCGAGGGTCAGTGATAAACACCAGTTTATCATCATTTTTATGCTTTAAAACTAACCTAGCTCTTAGGATTTTACTCCGCAAACGGGTTTTTGGGCTGCATTTAGGCATAAATTAGGATAGGCATGCATTGCATTTTTTATTGTCATTTTAATGAGTTTTTGTGAGTGTTAGGGATGTACAGATGCACAGATCCCTAAAACCCTAGCACTCAAGAAGGCAAATGGTGAAGGAGAAGCCCAGACTAGCTGGAACTCAGCCTAATCCAGCTCACCTCAGCTTGATCCAGCTCACCTCAGCTTGATCTAGCTCACCATAGCTGGAACCTAGCTTACTTGAACTAGGGTTAGCTCATCCCAGCTCCATTCAGCTAATCTCAGCTGGATGGCAGCTCAAGAGAGTTCACCTTAGCTCACCCTAGCTCAAGTCAGCTCAGATCCAGCTCAACTTAGCTGAGTCTAGCTCATCTCAGCTCCCACTAGTTCACAGGGAGCTCTAGCTAGCTCAGCTGAGTTCAAAGGAGTTCACCCCAGCTCAGATCCAGCTACATCCAGCTCCACTCAACTCCAGCCAGTTGAAGAAGAATTCATCTCAGCTCAGGAAGCTCAAGTCCAGCTCCCGGGGACTCAGCTTAGCTCATCTCAGTTGAGCTAAGCTACCTTAGCTGCCTCAACCAGCTTGATTCTCCCCAGGAGCACCAGACCCAGCTCACCTTAGCTCAGTATGGTAGAAGATAGCTTACCTTAGCTCGGCTTAGTAGCTAGCAAAGAACTAGCAAGCTAAGCCAGCTAGAATAGCTCCATGCCAGCCTCTTCAGCAGCAGCCAGCTCCAAATTTCAGCTCCAGACTTCTCCTCAGCTCCTCCCTCCAAACCCTAGCTCCAACACCTTCTCCTCTACTCCTCCATTAGCTAAGCTAGCTTAGCTTAGCTTAGCTTAGCTTAACTATGCTCCAACTTCCTTGGCTTGTACCACCCCAAAAACCCACCTACCAACTCCACCCAACTAGCTCCACCTAAGCTCCACATAAGCTAACCTACTTGGCACCAACCTAACCTACCCACCACCTCCAAAAGACACCTAAAAGTGGCGCCAAAAACTACCCATAACCACCCCTTAGTGGCGCCACTTTTCCCTCCAAAATCCCCCCTCATCTCCACCACACAATCCCCCTTGAATCCATCTCCACCATCCACCTAACTCCCCTTCTAGAAGACCCCATGTTGGCGCCAACATGGGGGTGTCTCTCCACCACCAAAAGACACCAACACCACCATAACCACCCCCTTTAACACCCCTTGGGTTGGCGCCAACTCACCCTAGCCATAGGATCACCAACCACCCTCATCCTTCCATCCTAGCAGTCCATTTCAAGGGGCACCTTAACCCCCCATCCTATTCTATAAAAAGCCACCACCTACCACCATTTTGGAGCATCCTCCCTTAGTGTATTTTCTACCTACATCCACCTATACCTACGCCCAAGAAGAAGGAGTAGAGAAGGAGATTAAAGGGGCACATCACCAGCCCTTTTGGTGCCTTCTTCTCCCCACTCTCTTCAACTTGAGCCACGCCAAGGAGGAGGACTCTCCCACTTCAAGGAGCACGGCCAGGCAAAGGAGAAAAGCTTAGGGTGGACGTCCACCCTTGGAGAGAAACTTAGGGCACGCCCCCTTAGGGCTTGCCTTGGAGGTCATCACCTTGGCGGAGTACTGCAAGGAAGGAGTTGAAGGATTCTTTTCAAGCTTGGGAGCCACCAACCTTGGAGCAAGAAGCCCTCTTCTTCACCATCTAATTAGAGGATTTGTGTTTTCTTTCTTTATTGCAATTTTCTAGTAGTAGAAGCATTCCTCTACTAGGCATTTTTGTTAAACACTTTTTCAATTATCTAGTTGCCTTCTTTGCATTTCTTGTTTGCATTTCTAGTTGCTTATCTTCAGCATTCTTCACTCCCTCTCCCTAATTATTCTAGGCCTCCACTTGCCTAGAGTGAGCTTATGGAGAGGCTCTACTTGCCACTTTAGAAGTAGTTTATTTAATTCGAAGTGTAAACACTTTTCCCGCCATCAGTTCGCATGTTGCCTTAGTTCAAAAATAAAAAAAATGGTATATTGAAAATTACCAAAAAGAAAGTTGAGATATATTCCAAGCAAGAGAATCACTATTGCAAACAATTGGCCTCCTTGGACGACCCTAGATACTTCCCTATCTAGGATTATAAATTTAAGAGCGAAAGCGGATTTACGCGTTACAACGACGTATTTTAACAAACCGCGTATTTTCGCTTTCACTTTTTGGCGCCGCTGCCGGGGAGGCACGGCTTTGCATTAACTCATTTTCTCTTGCTTGAAGTGGATCTCATCCCCTTCTCTTTCTTTCTTTTGTGTGTGCAGGAACTACAGCGGGAAAGCGGGAATCTGGAAGCGAGAGCTTAAAGATCCTTTTCTTCCCGCGAAAATTCAGGTTGGCTCCTCTTTCTAGTCACATAATTAATTAAAACTACCAAAAATATATTAAACTTGGCTTTTAGGACCCTAAACACTTAAATTAAGTGGAGTGGTGCATTTTAAAATCATTGTTTGCTTGTATGCTTCTTTAGCACCATTCCATTGCAAGTATTGGTGTTCTATTTTTCGGGTCTAGATTTCTGTCCAGACTTGAAAAATCGATTCCTAACACCACAGGCTTCCAAAAATCATAAAATTTCATAGAGTGATTTCCAATTAAGTTTGGAACATCTGTTCCAAATTTTAGATCAATTGGATTTGTATTTAATTTTTAAAAATTCGTGGATTACAGAGGGGTCACACCCTCTAATCTTCCTGTTTTGCTACTGTCCGCGAATTTTCAGAATTTTTATACTCATCCAATTTTTGTGAAATTTATCTTGTTGGAATCCCTGTGAAATTTTACATATCATATAAAATCATAAAAATTTTCTGAGGTCGGTGGTAATACTGAAAAGTCTATAATACCCACGGGTATTATTTCTGGACTTTGACACCAGTACAATTAAAAATTCAAAACTATTATCAAAAAAATTCCTAAAATCTTACAAAAATCTTTTCTGGAATCCTTGTTTGATTTTCTTCAAAGTAGTGGTGTTGTTTGACTTGTTTGGACCACTACTTAATTCTGAAAGCTAAAAATAATTCATTGGTAGTTAAATTTCTGTCTTAGGGATAATTGGCTTAGGGTTTCTTCTTTCTCTTTAGAGACTCAATTAAAAGGAAATATACAATCACACATACAACTGGTCTTTCCTTTGATTGTGAACTTTCAAACTTGTTTGAAAACTTAACTAAAGAAACCCTAAAATACATTCAATTAAATCAAATCCTAAAAGACAAAAATACAAAAAAAAAAAAAATTGTGTGACAACTTGATTTTCATTGGAGCCACTCTCCAATTCCTGCACACACACAAAAAAATCAAATAACAGGGCAACAACCCAATAAACGCCCTCCACATTCCGTGTGCACTATAGAATCCTAGACCTGATTAAAATTTGTAGCAACTTGACCCCTAAGGCTTTATCAACTTAGGCTTGCTATTTAGGTCTTAAGTTTTCTTTAGTTAGTACCAATTCTGTCATCTATATCTGGTGTTCAGGCTGAGGGGCCGTGTCAAACGACCAGGCGCGGGTTTGTACAAGCACCTGGGGTTTTCCCTGGGAAACGTTTGGGCCCCTCCCCTTAAGCAACTTGGCTAGATTTGTTGATAGAACGGGTATTCACTATTGACTACTTATTTCCTATATAGACCAAGTCTTAGGTTATTATTAGGGAGTCACAATTAAGTTAGGTCTAGTTTTTGTTTGTTTGAATTGCACACTTTCTCTCATCTCTTTCTCTTCTCCTCCCCTCCCCGTTCTTCCATTTTATGCACGGGCGACGGTCTCAAAATCCGCACTTGGAAGGACCATTTGATTTCGCCCCCCACGTAAAAAGACCACTTTTTCTGTCTTCTCCTGAAAAAATGGAAACACAACAAAATAGGTCCACTGACCCTTCCACGTCTACCTCTAACCCCACCTCTAACCCTAATTCTAACCCTTCCACTCAAAACCCAACCACCAGTAACTTTCCACACTTGGAGCTCCCCAATCTTGAGTTGCCCCACACACAACATCAAGACCCCCTACCTGATCTTTTAAAATTGATGGCCGATCAGATTAATAAGTTAAATTCCAATCAACAAACATTGACTAGGAACATCCAAAACCTAGCCAATCCAAGGCCAAACGCACCACCCCGTCAGCAGCCTGTTGTTCCTCTAAAAGATTTCTATGATCCGTCTTATTATGAGGAACGACCAGGGGTGGTCATACCGGAGGGGGACTTTGAGATCAAGCCTGCCGTCCTGAACCTGATTAAACACTTTCATGGCCTTCCTAGGGAAGATCCTTTCAGCCACCTTGAAGAACTAACTCTTCTTGCACAGACAACCCGTTCCCGAAATGTGCAAGAAGACATATGGCTGATGCGGCTTTTTCCATTATCTCTCAAAGATAAGGCCGCTTATTGGTTCAGGACCATTGGCCGACCCATCACAACATGGCCTCAACTCAAGAGTGCCTTCCTCAAGAAATTCTTTCCCATAGGTCGTACCAATTCCTTACGAAGATCTATTACGACCTTTCACCAAAAATCTGGTGAAACTTTCCATGATTCTTGGGAAAGATTTCAAGACCTTTTAAGAAGTTGCCCGCACCACGAGATTCCTTTATGGCAGCTCGTGCAAATCTTCTATCATGGATTAGAAGATCAAATCTGACAGTTTGTCGACGCCTCGTGTGGCGGCAACTTTTTAAATAAAGATGCAGAAAGTGCCTATGACCTGTTCGAAGAAATGAGTGAAAACTCATTTAATCAAGCTTCCATGAACACATTTTGCAGAACCCAAAACCCGCAGTTCGGTGTTCATGAAATAGGCACTCAATCTATCCCTGTCACCCAAGATGATCTTCAATTGATTGCTCAAAAACTCGACCAGATGCATATTAATCAAAAGAAAATTGAGGAAAGACTAGCCACTTCAACTCAAGCTCCACACCCACATCTAACCCAACCTAACTTTCCACAAAGAGAAAATTTGCACAATCTCAACACTACCCCTGCTGATTATTCTGAGGTTGCCCATGATTCACTGGGGAACTACAACTATCCAGATCTTAACCCCACTCAAAATATTTCTGCCATCCAGGAGCCCTTTAAAAATTCTTCCAATTGGAAAAATTACCCGAACTACTCCTGGAATAATCAAGTTTCCTCCCAACCATATCATTTTAATGGGTATGGGTCGAATCCAAATTTCCATCCTGGGCCATCCCAACAAGATATCAATGCCCAGATGCTGCGAACCCTGCAGGATATGCAAACAAAAATGACGGAAGTAACCCGCAACATCACAAATCTGAACAATCAGATTGGGGTTACTCCCACGCAAAGACCTGTAGGACATCTTCCGTCCCAACCCATACCCAACCCTAATCACCAAGGAAACCATTATATGGGCAGAAATCCACATTATCCACATCAGCCTCCTCCTAATCCACCACCTCAGCAGCCGCCCAGGTTTCTGCAATCACAGGCCCCCCCACCTCCTCTAAATAATAATCCGACTGCACATGCAGTTACTTTGAGGAGTGGGAAAACCACCACTGACCCTGGGCCTTCACACGAACCTGGTAAGATACCTGTGCAAATTGACTCCCCACCTCCCCATCAGGAAGAAAAAGAAAAACAAAAATCTCAAGACAAGATTCCTGTCCCTTTCCCACAAGCTCTCTACCCCACCACCAACAAAAAAAAGAAATCTGAGCCCACTACAGAAGAACTCATGGAGCTATTTGGGCAAGTTCATATCAATATTCCTCTCCTAGATGCCATCAAATATATACCTGCCTATGCTAAATTTTTGAAGGATATTTGTACTCCTAAAAGGCAGGCTAAAAATCTAGGACAGGTGTATCTTTCAGAGACAGTAAGCTCTGTCATACAGAGTAAGCTGCCTCCTAAGATGAAAGATCCGGGGGTGCCTTTAATTTCTGTAATTATTGATGACACTACATTTAATCGCACCCTCCTTGATCTTGGTGCCTCTGTAAATATTATTCCCACACGTTTATTCGAAGAATTTCAGATCGGTGAATTAAAACCCGTCTAGGTTACCCTGCAATTAGCCGACCGATCTACAATCAAACCTCATGGGATTGTTGAGGATGTATTAGTCAAGGTCCAGAATTGTGTCTTCCCTGCAGACTTTCTGGTTCTTGACATTGAGGCACCCGAATCATTACTGGACTCCCCGATAATCCTTGGACGCCCCTTTTTGGCTACTGCAAAGGCAAATATCAATTGCCACACAGGCAAAATGGATATCAACTGTGCAGGCCAAACTATCACCTTAGATATTTTTAAATCCTCCAGGAGATTCCATGATGATAACTTCTTTGAGGACTCAGATACTGAAATTTCTAATATGGTGGAGGAGACAATGTTAATAGATACCCTTACCGACCACAGTTTTTTTGAGGACTCTGATTCAGACTCAGTGGTCGGCGAGATCTGTGATCCGGAAACTTGTCTTGACTCCAAATTTGTTCCTGATACCCCCCCTGACCCACCCACTATTCACGCACCTAATTTTTCCACACTAACTCACCATTCCTTCCCCGACCCCTTTCTTATGGACCTGCCACCAACCCCGCCCGAGTTTGGCACCCAACCTGAATTAAAACCATGGCCAGACTCGGGCCACACTTATCAATTTCCATCTCACTTTGATCCCAATATTATTTCTAATCAATTTTCTAGGGATCTAGACGAAGACACCTTTTTTGCGGGCATCCAAGTGTCCAATTATTTACATGATTTTCCGTCTTCTGTGCATACCTTCACGCCCGGCTGAATGGCGTAAAAGATAGCACTGGATGGGAGGTAACCCATCATTTTCTTGCTTTCCTTTTTTTCTTTTTCCAGGTTTTATTCATCCTAAACTTGACCGTTCTTCACTAAGGTGATTCCTTTTCCCTCCTAATGCATGAGGACATGGCATATCTTAAGCATGGGGGGGTGTTTTTAAATTTTTACTATCGATTTAGGATGTTTAAAACCTAAAAACATGCATTTTTCTTTAATTTATTTCCTGCTTGCATACCCAAAAAAAAAAAATATTGAAAACTTTTTGAGGAAAAATTTTGAAATCAGGACTAAGGTCGAAAAATTCACTTCTGGTACAATGGGATTTAATCTTTAACAAACTAAAGATGAGGATTTGGATCTAATCATTAGAATTCCAGGGTCTATTTTAGACTAGATCAGATATCCTTCTCTAAAATTCCACCTGAACTCATGATAGTTCAGGTGACTTGATCCTATTTTGTAATATGGAAAGTATTTGACTTAGTTTTTGACTCAAAAACTTGCGGTTCTCGAGAAACTTCTTGTGTCAATTTTCACACACAAGCTAACATTTAAAAACAACTAAAAATTTGAAAAACTCCCTTGTTTGGATTTAGTAAAAGTCTGAATCAGGTCATTGGTTTGAGTTCCCACCGTCGAGAAGAAGGAAAATACCTTCTTTGAGGACGCGATGTCAACATGTTACCGCCTCGGCGCTGCTCTATATCTATATTTCATATCTTTAGACGGAGCATTAAAGCGCATTTCAGCAGCTCAAGTGTCTTGGACGGTGCTCTACCTATAGCGTCGGAGCAAGAGCTTGAGTTTGCTTGGAGCGCCCCTTTTCACCGCATCGTGTTTTGGGGTTGTGAGCTCCTGGGTGGTGTCATGGACAGTGCTATCCCGAAGCACTGGCGCCAGAGCCCCCTCGAGGAATGGTAATGGGAATGATGATACCGACACATCTGTTGTAAGACTAAGCTAAAAATAAGCATGGGGGAGAGAAAAAAAAAAAAATAATAATAATAATAATAATAACACGTCCTTATTAAGGTTAGCTTTTCACAAGCACCGACACAAGGTTTTAAAGGAATTTGCAAGTTGCGAATCAGATTCACGAGCCAGAAAAATCCTAAAAACAAACATTTCAAGTCATCTGAATTAACAAGGGGTTAATTTGTGAATTTTCTGAGGATATATTGATCCCGTTCTATCTAATGGTTGGATCCAAAAACAAATCCTGATGTTTATCTTCAACAAATCCCGTATCTCCTGTGTTTTAATCTACCAAGGTCCCTTAATCTCTTTTTCTCCTCAAAAGTCAAAAAAATTAGATTTCCCAAAAATTCTATTTTCCAAAAAAAAAAAAAATTAATGTTTTGCTAAGAGACTAGCAAAAGATAAGCATGGGGGTGTGATAAACACCAGTTTATCATCATTTTTATGCTTTAAAACTAACCTAGCTCTTAGGATTTTACTCCGCAAACGGGTTTTTGGGCTGCATTTAGGCATAAATTAGGATAGGCATGCATTGCATTTTTTATTGTCATTTTAATGAGTTTTTGTGAGTGTTAGGGATGTACAGATGCACAGATCCCTAAAACCCTAGCACTCAAGAAGGCAAATGGTGAAGGAGAAGCCCAGACTAGCTGGAACTCAGCCTAATCCAGCTCACCTCAGCTTGATCCAGCTCACCTCAGCTTGATCTAGCTCACCATAGCTGGAACCTAGCTTACTTGAACTAGGGTTAGCTCATCCCAGCTCCATTCAGCTAATCTCAGCTGGATGGCAGCTCAAGAGAGTTCACCTTAGCTCACCCTAGCTCAAGTCAGCTCAGATCCAGCTCAACTTAGCTGAGTCTAGCTCATCTCAGCTCCCACTAGTTCACAGGGAGCTCTAGCTAGCTCAGCTGAGTTCAAAGGAGTTCACCCCAGCTCAGATCCAGCTACATCCAGCTCCACTCAACTCCAGCCAGTTGAAGAAGAATTCATCTCAGCTCAGGAAGCTCAAGTCCAGCTCCCGGGGACTCAGCTTAGCTCATCTCAGTTGAGCTAAGCTACCTTAGCTGCCTCAACCAGCTTGATTCTCCCCAGGAGCACCAGACCCAGCTCACCTTAGCTCAGTATGGTAGAAGATAGCTTACCTTAGCTCGGCTTAGTAGCTAGCAAAGAACTAGCAAGCTAAGCCAGCTAGAATAGCTCCATGCCAGCCTCTTCAGCAGCAGCCAGCTCCAAATTTCAGCTCCAGACTTCTCCTCAGCTCCTCCCTCCAAACCCTAGCTCCAACACCTTCTCCTCTACTCCTCCATTAGCTAAGCTAGCTTAGCTTAGCTTAGCTTAGCTTAACTATGCTCCAACTTCCTTGGCTTGTACCACCCCAAAAACCCACCTACCAACTCCACCCAACTAGCTCCACCTAAGCTCCACATAAGCTAACCTACTTGGCACCAACCTAACCTACCCACCACCTCCAAAAGACACCTAAAAGTGGCGCCAAAAACTACCCATAACCACCCCTTAGTGGCGCCACTTTTCCCTCCAAAATCCCCCCTCATCTCCACCACACAATCCCCCTTGAATCCATCTCCACCATCCACCTAACTCCCCTTCTAGAAGACCCCATGTTGGCGCCAACATGTGGGTGTCTCTCCACCACCAAAAGACACCAACACCACCATAACCACCCCCTTTAACACCCCTTGGGTTGGCGCCAACTCACCCTAGCCATAGGATCACCAACCACCCTCATCCTTCCATCCTAGCAGTCCATTTCAAGGGGCACCTTAACCCCCCATCCTATTCTATAAAAAGCCACCACCTACCACCATTTTGGAGCATCCTCCCTTAGTGTATTTTCTACCTACATCCACCTATACCTACGCCCAAGAAGAAGGAGTAGAGAAGGAGATTAAAGGGGCACATCACCAGCCCTTTTGGTGCCTTCTTCTCCCCACTCTCTTCAACTTGAGCCACGCCAAGGAGGAGGACTCTCCCACTTCAAGGAGCACGGCCAGGCAAAGGAGAAAAGCTTAGGGTGGACGTCCACCCTTGGAGAGAAACTTAGGGCACGCCCCCTTAGGGCTTGCCTTGGAGGTCATCACCTTGGCGGAGTACTGCAAGGAAGGAGTTGAAGGATTCTTTTCAAGCTTGGGAGCCACCAACCTTGGAGCAAGAAGCCCTCTTCTTCACCATCTAATTAGAGGATTTGTGTTTTCTTTCTTTATTGCAATTTTCTAGTAGTAGAAGCATTCCTCTACTAGGCATTTTTGTTAAACACTTTTTCAATTATCTAGTTGCCTTCTTTGCATTTCTTGTTTGCATTTCTAGTTGCTTATCTTCAGCATTCTTCACTCCCTCTCCCTAATTATTCTAGGCCTCCACTTGCCTAGAGTGAGCTTATGGAGAGGCTCTACTTGCCACTTTAGAAGTAGTTTATTTAATTCGAAGTGTAAACACTTTTCCCGCCATCAGTTCGCATGTTGCCTTAGTTCAAAAATAAAAAAAATGGTATATTGAAAATTACCAAAAAGAAAGTTGAGATATATTCCAAGCAAGAGAATCACTATTGCAAACAATTGGCCTCCTTGGACGACCCTAGATACTTCCCTATCTAGGATTATAAATTTAAGAGCGAAAGCGGATTTACGCGTTACAACGACGTATTTTAACAAACCGCGTATTTTCGCTATCAGTCAGCTATCGAAAGATGGGCAATGGCGTCACATAACTAGTTTGGATTTCGACTTAGAGGCGTTCAGTCATAATCCGGCACACAGTAGCTTCGCACCACTGGATTTTCAACCAAGCGTGATCACCAATTGTGTGAATCAATAGTTCCTCTTGTTCTAGGTTGAATTACTATCGTGGCACAATCATCAGTAGGGTAAAACTAACCTATCTTACGATGATCTAAACCCAGCTCACGTTGCCTATTGGTGGGTGAACAATCCAACACCTGGTGAATTCTGCTTCATAACGATAAGAAGAGCCAGCATTGAAGGATCAAAAAGCAATGTCGCTATGAATGCTTGGCTGCCACAAGCCAGTTATCTCTATGGTAACTTTTCTGACACCTATAGCTTCAAATCCCAAAGGTCTAAGGGATTGATAGGCTACACTTTCACAATTCATTTTTGTACTGGAAATCAGAATCAAACGAGCTTTTACCCTTTTGTTCCACACAAGATTTATGTTCTCACTGAGCTTATCTTAGGACACCTGCATTATCTTTTAACAGATGTGCCAAATTCCCCACCTAACAATGTCTTCCGCTCAGATCGGCCTACTGAAGTGGGCCTTAGGACCAAAAGGAGGGGCAAAGCCCCACCTCCGACTCACAGAAAAAGTAAAATAGCATTAAATGTAGTGGTATTTCACTTTCACTACATGAGGCGACTTCCACTTAACCTACACCTCTTAAGTCTTTTCACAAAATCAGACTATAGTTAAGCTCAACAAGGTCTTCTTTCCTTGCTGATTATGCCAAGCTCATTCCCTTGGCTGTGATTTCGCTGGATAGTAGACAGGGATAGTGAAAATCTCGTTAATCCATTCATGCACATTATTAATTAGATGACAAGGCATTTGGCTACCTTAAGAGTCTTAGTTACTCCCACCATTTAACTACGTTTGGTTGAATTTCTTCACTTTGGCATTCAGAGCACCGAGCAGAAATCACAGTGCATGAGCATCCGCAAGGACCATCACAATGCTTTGTTTTAATTAAACAATCGAATTCCCCTTGTCCGTACCAGTTCTAAGCTGACTATTCGACACCCGAGGAGGGTGCTCGAAGGGGCTTATTCCCAATCTGTCCCCCAGTCAGCATGCAGTGACTTGCTCATGTCATGGATGCAGCTCGAGCAATCCATCGATAGCTGACGACTTCAGGAATGGGACCCCCATGCCCAGCCCTCAAAGTCAATCCTTTTCCCGAGGTTACAGATCCATTTGGCTAACTTCTCTTGCCTACATTGTTCCATCGACCAAAGGTTGTTCACCTTGGAGACCTGATGCAGTTATGAGTACGATCAGGCATGCGCGGTACTCGGTCCTCCGAATTTTCAATAGTCGCCAAGGGCGCCTCAGAAACCATGCAACGTGCGGTGCTCTTCCAGCCACTGAACCCTACCTCCAATTAAGTTGTTTCCAAGGTGGGCAAGCTTTTAAACAAAAAAAGATAACTCTTCCCAAGGCCCCCACTAGCATCTCCAGACTCGTTAATGTTGCCATCAACCACCACATCCTAGTTCAGGAATTTTAACCCGATTCCCTTTCGGAGCTCCCATGCGAACGTGCTTTCTAACGGGCTTCCCCCGTCCCTTAGGATCAACTAACCCATGCACAAGTGTCATTCACTTGGAACCTTTCCCCTATTCAGCCTTCAAAGTTCTCATTTGAATATTTGTTACTACCACCAAGATCCACACCGACAACCGCTCCACCCAGGCTCACGACTAAGGTTTTATCGTGACGGTCGCACCTTTCTACTCATCAAGGCCTAACAATCGCCCCAATGGCAGAGTATAGGTCGCACGCTTCAGCGCCATCCATTTTTGGGGCTAGTTGATTCGACAGGTGAGTTGTTACATAGTCAACAAATTTCAACTTCCATGACCACTGTCCTACTGTCTTAGTTAACCGACACCCTTTGTGGGTTCTAAGTTAGCATGCAGTTAAGCACCGTAACTTGACTTTCGGTTCATCCCACATCGCCAGTTCTGCTTACAAAAATGGCCCACTTGGAGCTCTTGATTCCATGGCATGGCTCAACTAAGTAGCTGCACCATCCTACCTATTTAAATTTTGAGAATAGGTCGAGGGCATTGCACCCTTGATGCCTCCAATCATTAGCTTTACCTGATGATGGTACCACCATCATTAATCATAACTAGCTTTAATTAGTCAGAATCAAAAGATAAATGCTCCTGAATAATCTCCTGAGGACAGTAATTCCATTCGAATCAATTTTGCGAAGAAAATAACAATTAGGGTTAATTCTGCAATTTTAACATCACATGATAAATGCATATTAACCATGGAGTCTCTCAAGGGTTAATTAGAGGTTAATTAAGCATTAAAGACCAAAGCGAGGCTCTACACTGATAGAAATAGGATTTCACGCATTTCGAGAACCAAAATAGTACATAAAATGCTAATATCAAATCCACTTCAATTGAAGAGTTTCTGGTCAAAATAAAATTTATCTAAACCTCTTAAAATCCATATAAAAATATTCTAAAAGGCTTGGTACCCTTGGTTTGACCATCTGAACCTATTTTGACCTAGAACAGAGTCTTAGATAGGATTTTGCCCTGATTTGGGATTTTATGCAAATTGCTTGGCCAAACGTATCCAAAACTCAAATCCAAGTTCACGATTAGATTCCTTGGGTTCAATTTAAGTTAACACCAAAATTTGGGCCCAATCAAAGTCCATCTTGACCTAGTTTGCAATTCAATCCTTAAAATCTCTATTCTTCACATCCAAGCCCCAAACTTTCGAATTTATTGCATTTGGGTCCTCAACTTTTCATCATTTTCTTCAAACAGGTCCCTACTGCCATTAATGGTGTGAACCCAAACCCACCGACCTTCAATCAAGGATTCTTGATTCCTCAGCCAAACCCCTCCAAATTTGGAGGGATTGCTCTAGAGGAGTTGCCCACTCTATTGAACCTAATCCCAAACCCTAATTCACCTACTAAAACTCTAGTGAATCCATGATTTTTGGTGTGAATTCCTTGTGAATTTTGCAAGGAAATTGCACTGGTTTCGTGTAATTCAAAGGCCCAGGCACTTCTATTTAAACTCCTCAGCATCTGAGCATACTTTTTAGTCTGGTCTAGGCCACAAAACAACTTCCTTCTCTCCCTCCAACCGCCTCTACCGCGACTTCGGTGAGATCCTCAAATCCCCTTTGTTGCCCTCTGCCATGTACGATAGGCAAAAGGAACTTCTTCCTTAGCTTCCTCCGCTCCTCGCCAACCACAGTAGGAGTTGCCTCGACCCCTTCCTCCTCCCACTCTTCCATCAGAGAATTCATCCCCTTTGCTGCTAACCAATCACAGCCGATGCCAACTCCTATCCCCTTCGTCCGTAGTTAGGTCCCTCTTCATCCTCTTCTTCTTGAGGTTAGATCCAACCCCTTCCCACTCCAATTCAACCGCCATTCACTACTCTCCCCCTTAGTCTTCTTCGCATCCGGTGAAACTCTGGTGAGCTTCACCCAGCCGCCACATGCACCCACACAACTCGCAACCACCACCACTACCTTCCTCTCACTCTTTAAAGCAAAAGCCCCATGTTTATTGGGTGCTACACTCACCCACACTCCTCTCAAAACAAACCCATAAAGCTTCACCCTCATCATCACCAACAGACCTCCACCAACCATTAAACGCCACAAGAACACCGCCATCACCATCATCGTACTCCGAGGATGCTCATGAACCTACTAATTGGGGCTTAGAGCTCGTATTCATGCATTTTAGGGTTCACCGAAGATAACTTCATCGCCGTCAATAGGCTCCACCGTCCGCTGCTATCTGACATCCTCGAACCTTGAGACAACCTCCAAGAGCTGCAGACCAAAGCCACGAAGGCATCCAACCCTTCAATTGAGCACGACAGTAGACGCAACAGCTCGATTTAATCTCCAATCCCCTGCAGCTTTGCGTGAGGAGAACAACGGATTAAAGTCCCACATCATGGGCTACGAATTTAGAAACACTCATAAATTGGATTCCTCACGTAGGCTTATCTCCTCTCACGGGGATGAGGTCCCCTCACTCTCTCTCTCTCACTCCTCACCCACCACCACTGTCGGTGGGGCTAGACCCTATACTCGACCCAATTACCCGATTAGAGATCCAATAGGAAAAGAAAGGGGAATTTGAGGAGGGTAAGGGTGGTTTTTCCTCGTGGTGCGTGCAACATGCCTCTACGTTGAACACTTAGCAGTTTCAAAGGCTTTGCCTTGTGTTGTTGTTGCTTGGCAACTTTAAGTCATCTGGCTCTTGAGCTGATGTATGATTGGAAAGTACTGTGGACATATTTGGTATTGGTCTGAAGTGGCAAGTGGTTCAAGACCACTATAGAGAAATTTGGCTATGATTGACTTGAGATTATCTTTGGGATATGTGCTTAATTGTGGGATTAAATTGGTGATTCAAATCACCATTTTTAGGTTTTATTATTCTTTTTATCCAAGTGCTTATTGACATACATTATTTGATTCTAATTGAATATATTTTTGAGTATATTGTTATTCATTGAATATCTTTGTGGCAATTAATCATTGTGCTCATCTGTTTTATATTGCGATTAGTGTGTGAATTCCAAATTTGCTCCCTGCGAACGATCTCGGACTCACTTGTGATTTTCGAGCACTTATAAATTTTAAATGTATCATTTTTGTTGACTATACTACAACACGCATTTCTTAAAACTTAATGAAAACAACAACACCCAATAGAACTCAGACGAGCTCCAGCTATCCTAAGGGAAACTTTGGAGGGAATCAGCTAATAGATGGTTCGATTAGTCTTTCACCCTTAAACCCAAGTCAAAGGAATGATTTGCATGTCAGTATCACTACGGGTCTCCACCAAAGTTTCCTCTGGCTTCGCCCCATTCAAGCATAGTTCACCACCTTTTGGGTCCCAATAGGCATGCTTTCACACAAACCCTTCTTAGAAGATCTAGGTCGGTCGTCGATGCACCCGCAAGTAGGGTCCTGCCAATCAACTTCCTTGCACCTTCTGGGTTTCAAGAACTCGTTGACTTGCACGCATGTCAAATTCCTTGGTCTGTGTTTCAAGACGAGTTGAATAGGGCACCCACAGGCCCCTGCCAAGGGCGTACGCGTGCATGGGAGCACGTCGTCTCGACGTACATTGTGGTCCTCGATCAAGCTAACGACATCTACACAAGTGCAGGGCACCTGGGCTTAAGTTGCTGACTTGATCCGCAGTGGTCTACACCTCAAGTCTAACAGTAAACTGGCTCAACACCGTTCCACATTGAACTGAGGCACATCGCTAGCCCCCATTCGCTTCCCTCCTGACAAGTTCAAGCACTCTTTGACTCTCTTTTTGAAGTCCTTTTTATCTTTCCCTCGCAGTACTTGTTCTCTATCGATCCCTCGCTAGTATTTAGCCTTAGACGAGATTTACTGCCTAATTTGGCTGCATTTTCAAACAACCTGACTTGCTGGCAGTGCCTTGTGGTGCAACAGGTTCCAAGCACAATGAAGCTCTCACCCACTCCGACGCCCCCTTCTAGGTGTTTGAGTTGTTGGATCGGGTTTTAAAAGTATTGCATTATAGTATAGCCGAAATAGCATTCAAAACATACATAATTTTATTACTCGAAAAGAGTTCCGAGGTCAAACACAGTGAGCAAATTGGTATTTAGAAATCAATATCATAATTTAAACTGAAAGAAATTGCAATAGTAGTAGTGTCAGAGTGCAAAAAATATGGGAGTAAAATGGTGATGTATATCACCAAATACTCCTACAATATCACCAAATGATTCAATATATAAATATGCAATGGAGACTAGAATCTGTCTTCTGATTCCTTAATCAAATGACTTAAAGTGTCTGATTTCTTCTTCTCTTTCTTTGCCTTTCTCTTTCTACTTTGGCTTCCTTCTTAAAGTCCTCTTTCTCTTCTTTTCTTCTGCGATCCTTCTCTTTCTCTTTAGCTTTCTCTGTCTTCTGCCTTTCTCTTTCTTCTTCTTCTTCATTCTTCTTTTTTTTGCCTTTGCCTTTCTTCTACCTTGGCCCTTAGCTTCTTTTGCTTCTCTTCAAGCCTTCTTCACTTCTTCCTTCTTCTTCTAGCCTCCTCTAGCTTCTTGTTCTTCAGCTCTTGCCTTTGGCCTTCAACTTTGGCCTTCTCTTCTTCAGACTGCGGCTAAGTGTTGGCCAAAGAACCCTGTAGCAAAACCTACCCCTACCCACGCAAAACTCTCCTCTCTTTCTCTCCTAGGATCCGCTCTCCCAGAGCCACACAAGTAGTCAGGTAATCGGGTCTGGTGCATACTTGAGACCATGCCCACAGGCATACGGTAGTGGGCGAGGAGTGAAAGTTGGGTCGAGTCAGGCTAGGTCCGCGAGGCGTGTTCGTGGATGAGACCAGGTCGAGTGAGTGGGACCTCACCCCGTGGATCTGAGGCAAACAACCTCTGTCACTTTTTCCCTTTATGCAGGTGCAGACGCTCCTTCACTTCCGAGGTGGGACTAAATGTCCCACCTTCCTTTTGCGTGCGCCTGCAGAGGTTGAGCTCCCAATTGTAGCTTCTTGCAAAGGCCTTTGACTCCAGTTGAGGGCCTGAGCGTGTGCACGAGGAGCTTTCGTGTGTCCTGGGGTAGCAGCAAGCAGCTTCAAGCTCGCTCATTAATGGAGGATGGGCGACGAACCTGAAAACACAAGAACGGCCTCGTGGCCACATCAAAACATTCAGAGAGTGTCGCCGGAGTGCGGCAGATGTGATGGGGATGTCGGCATGGCTCGGGGGTGCCTGTGAGTGTGTGCCTAGGGCACACTGTGTGCGAGTGTGTGGGTGTGTTTGAGGGGGTGTTTGGGTGAGTGGCACGGTGCGTGGAGTGAGGGGAAAGGATCAGTGAAGCGAGGCGGAGGTCATGGTCTTGTTGGCGAGGGTTGGGGTGGCTTGTGGAGGTGGGATGGCCTCGCCAGAGTTGATGGTTGGAGATGGAAGGGATGGAGGTGATGGAGGTTGGCAGAGGTCGATTTTGGAGAATAAAGGGTGGAGAAGAAAATAAAGGGGAGAGGGAGCTTATCTGGGAGGTCAAGGGACGAAGGGGGCGAGAGAAGGCATCGGGTCTGGTGTGACCGGCCCCAGAGACGAAGGCGGCTCCGGTGAGGTGGGATCGGCAAGGATGAAGGGAGAGAAGCACCTGCTGGTACGGCGAGATGCAGACGAAGTCAGGGAAGGTGGATCCGTCGTAGGTATGGCGGTCGAAAGAAGAGTAGGGAATGTCGCCGAACGTTGAGGAGCCTACGGCCGTGAGGGGAAGAGAGGAATTAGGGGTAGTCGCGGTCGAAATCGAGCGTGGGGAGATCGGAGAGGTCTGGGCTTCTTTAAATAGAGCTCTGAAGGTTAGTTAGGGCTTGGGAAGCTTGCTTCCCAAGCTTGAAAAGTTGCTGGTGATGGAAGATTGTTAGGATACCCACATCTCTCATGCATTCACATGAGAGATTGGGAAAGAATCAGGGATCAAAGATGGGTTCAGGTTGGAGGGAATTTCTCAAAGAATCCCCCTTCCAATTTTGGAAGAGATTCTCTGAGAAATCAAAGAGATCTCCTCTGTCAAATGTTGTCAGAGTAGGTCTCCTCCGCGATAATGGTAGAAGGACCTACTTGTGAAGATGATGAGAAAGCTAGGGGGCTAGTTGTAAGGGTTTTTGAAAGTTAGGGTAGAAATGTAATCAGGCTGGACTTTTTTGCAAACTAGGTCAAGGAAAACTCATCTTTGGTCCAAATTTTGATACAAACCTAATTTGGACCTAAGGAATCCAATGGTGAAGTTTGATTTTGGGTTTGACTACGTTTGACTGGGAAATTTATGTGAAAACCTAATTTAGGGCAAATATCTATCTGAGACCGTATTCTAGGTCAAGATGGGTTCTAATGGACAAATTGAAGGTTCTAAACCCTAGATAATATTTTTCTATGATTTTTAGAGGGTTTAAGTGAATTTTATCCTGATCAGAACCTTGATTAATCAAGTGAGCCTATTTTTAGGGTTTCAAGAAATCATTTAATTCACAGAACTCACACAAACCCTTTTCTGTCAAATCCAACCCATTTGTTATCTTATTAAGACCATTTGTCCTTTGTTTAGCCCTTGAGAAAACTCGTGGTTGTACTACATTGGTAAAATTACAATTTTATCCCTAGTTTCTTGTTTCACTCTCATAATGGTTATGCAGTGAATTATGACCTTCAGTTGGTTATGTAAGAGCATTTATTCTCTTCATTGGGTCAAAATGAGCTAGTTAGAGCTCATGATGGTGTTCCCATCATACCCCCATGCCTAGTTTTTGCTAGTTCCTTAGAAAAATTTAAGGTTTTAACTTTGATTCTAGACCATGTGATCTTCTGATACTCAAAAACTGTGATGTGTGCTTTTTTCTGTAGATTAGGTTAGAATGCCGATAGTAGGACTAGAGGTACTCAAGTACCAACCAACATTCGAACCTGATCAACTCTAGCCTCAGTCTGCCGCGAAGGTTTTTAAAGCCCACAAGAACTATCCTAAGGTTCGTTGAACTCCATGGTTAAAGCACCCGTGCTTGTAACATATTTTAGCCTCGATTCAATTTGCAGTGCATTTTTGTAAGAGAGAGACAGAGGAATTTTCTTTATTTGGAGAGTTTTTCTCTCTCTTTTCTTTTTATTTCTAGCATTGGATTAGCTTCACAACACGGTCTGTATCGGATTCCTAGTCCCCATCATCAATCCTCGAAGGGTCCCTGGCAATCGATGCTTCAAGATAGCACTGCCCATGGCAACCCCCAGAACCCTATCTTTCAAGATTTTGAGATAATCACACCCATGGTGTTCTATAACTAAATTCATACCCTGGCAATCGACATTTCGGGATAATACCACCCATGGCATCTGAACCAGCACAGGGTGCTTACATGCCCCCAGTAGGATATGTAAATATCCGAGGAGACAAGCACCGAAGAGACGATATGTTGTTGCACATCTTCAAGGGGAATTTTCGGCCTCTCCGCGCCAACAACTCGTCCAAATCAACTTGTGTTGATCGGCTGCTCCTAATCTAGGCGACTTTTTCATAACAACTTAAATGCATTTGCGTGATTTTGATACTTATGTGCACTAAACCAGACTGTGTGTGGATTGGGGTGCTTAGGTTACCGAGTCCCGCAAACCAGAGGTCAGTTAACGAGGTCGAATACTCCCTAAGCCTTATACCTAATGCTTAAGCTTCGCATTTTCCCCAACCTCTTGAGGACTATCGAGGTCTTAGCAGCTACTTGAATTTTTAAGCCTAGGATTATAGCCCAAGAGGCCTAAAATCAATGTTCCTACTAATCTCTTCTTTATTTTATTAGCATTTTTTGCCTTTTCATTTTTTTACTTGATATGGTTTAGAACTAAGCTAATTCCTTAATTTCTTACTAATGACTATTTCTTTTTCTTTTCTTTTCAACTTGTTCTCCTTTTTGGCATTTTCAACTTTTCCCCTTTTTCTCCTCAAAATTGATATGCCCTCAAAATTTTCTCTCCTCTTATTTTTTTGTTCTTTTTTAAGAATTTTTTCATTTTTTGGTATTTTTGGGATATGTGATTTTTTTTTTGATGAAACCTTTTCTTGTGAGGTGATTTTCACGGCGTTTTGCACTTTCATACCCCCCCCCCATGCCTATAATTTGCAATGTCCTCATTGTAAATTAGGTGGATTCGAGTTCAGCTTAGATCATTCATTAGAACAGGTCTTGGGTGGGTGAACGGGTTGGGATGATTGTTGCGAATGATTTCAAGCATAGGTATGTGTACTAGAGGTGGAGTCGGTTGTTCTAATGGATGAACCCTAAAGTGCAATATGAGTTCAAAATAGGATGTGTCAAGAAAGGTTTCGGGTTTTTCAAAATGGCAGGTTGCCTCCCGTTAAGTGCTGAGTTTTACGCCATCGGCTGGGCGCAATGAGCTTAGGGAGAATGGAGGGTAAAGGATGTCTCAGCCAAATTCGTATCGGTAAGTTCAATGAACGGTTTGAGTCTCTGACCATTCACAACAAAAGGTTCTGAATCATGGATGAGTTGACTGATTTTGATGGCTCCATTTCCAAAGATTCGTCAGATGAGGTAAGGTCCAATCCATTTCGATCTGAGTTTTCCTGGGAACAGTTTGAGCTTGGCATCAAAGAGTAGGACTTTCTGACCAGGGTAAAAGATCTTTCTGGATATGTGCTTGTCGTGAAAGGCTTTAACCCACTCTTTGAAAATTCACGAGTTCTCATACGCGTCATGGCGTAATTCATCAATCTCACTCATTTGAAGCTTTCTGTGGGTCCTTGCCTTAAAAAGATCTAGGTTGCAGTTTCGTACTACCCAACAGGCTTTGTGCTCTAATTTGATGGGGAGGTAACATGCCTTCCCGTACACTAATCTAAAAGGAGACATACCTAATTGGGTTTTGTGGGCGGTCCTATAAGCCCACAAAGCTTCCGGAGGTTAGGATGACCAGTCTTTCCTTTCAGGTCGAATAGTGACCTGAAAGATTTTTTTGATCTCCCGATTTGATAGCTCAACTAGACCATTAGTTTGCCAGTGATAAGGAGTAGAGATTCGGTGTGACACCCCGTATTTGGTCATCAGTGACCTAAACTGAGCATTAGTGAAATGGGTCCCTCCATCAGAGATTATAGCACGTGGAATCCTGAACCGAGAAAAGATGTTCTAATGAATGAATTTGATAACCACCTTATGATCATTAGTTCAGGTTGGAATGGCTTCGATCCATTTGGACACGTAGTCAACAACGAGTAGAATGTACTTGATGAGTGGCTACTCATCATAGCTAAAAAGCTTTAGTTAAGCTAGAAACGGGATTAAACAATACCGAATTAACACATAAAAAGGGTTAAGTGTGGGAATCAAAGAAAAAGACCTAAAACCTTAAAATTGCATAATTAGGTCATAAATAGAGATATTCTTGAGAAAAAGGTCAAATGGTGATCCAAGTGTTAATTGAACACACAAACAAATTTAAAAGTCCAAATCAAAAGTATAATTAACTTCTTAAAAGTTCAACTAAGCACATATAAAAACTTGAAGGCATTTAGACATTGTTAATGCCTTAAAACTTAGAATTTACATTTAGGTCCTTTATGCATCACATTTCCTTCTTTAGAAAACTTTCCCAGACCCATTTGTAACACGTAGAAACCTCTTTGAAAGCCCTTAGGGATCGTTCAGCTATCATTCTCTACCACTTATGGGCCTTCCAATAAATGTTCTACCCCTTCACAAAAGGGCCTCCTTGCAATTTTTCCTTTAGAAACCGACTACCTGGAGCCTCTACACGTGCACTATGCATGCAAAGAACTCACGGCATCCCAACCGTCCATTCTCCTTCAATCTTAATCTGCGGCTCGATCTGAATCGAAGCTTCGCGTGAAGCGGCGCGTGTGCTCACCCAACCCCCCAGATCCTATCCTACGGTCAAATTTCAATTTAGCAGCCCGCACGCTCCTCTCCTCTCATCCTTGCCGCCGGTGCCCTCAACGTCTATCTTCACCTGAGTGGTGATCTGAGCCATTGAGATTGCTATTTAAGCACCTCAGTGGTTGTGCACGCAAGGGATCTCTTTCTCCTACTTTCTTAGCAATCATTCCTCCACTCCAGTTCCCCCTCCTCACCAAATCTCTGATTTCACAGCCACTGGCTGTGAAATCCTCGACTTCTCTCCGACTCTCCTCATCGCTAAGGACCACATAGCACCTGAAGACGACCCAGAAGTCTCACTAGCAGCCTTTTCACTCCACTGGAGCTCACCACCCTCCCTTCTTCCTCCTTAGCCACCGGCTAAGGACCCATAGGTCTCATTCTTTCTGTTAGAATAGTTTTAATGTTTTCTAAATTTGTTGTAACATTAAATAGATAGATTAGAGCATATTATAGTAGAATTAGATGTAGAAATAGTAGTCAATTTTTTGTTCTGATTAGCTTAGCATTAGGAGTAGTTTTAGCATTGCAATGTTTCCCCCTCACCTCCTCTGATCATCTCAAATCAGAAGGGAAGAAATTCACCCAATCACTGTTCATTTTGTTCTTTCTCTACATGTTTCCATTTCATTTCTGATTCCCTTGATGAGTATTTCGCAATCCACCCACTCATAAGACCTAATTTCATATCTGATTGGTTTCTAACCTCAGATCTGAAATTAGCGTCAAAATTCATTTTAGAGGCTTGCCATTCATCCCATGTTTTTCACGAAAGCCCCTGATCTAAGCTAACGAGTGAATCAGTTTGCCGGATTTTCTATGAATTCTGATTTCAAAGATTTTCATTCATTTGGGTTTTGAATGCTTTTATCTTGCAAACTGAAGAATTTTGATTTGGATTCATTGATGGGCTGGGAAACTGAGGTGATTTTGGAGTCAGAATTCACCTCAGAGGAGCCATAATCTGATCTGTCAATTTTGAGGATTTCAATGTGTTGAATTCCTTGTAGAGCCAAGGAAAATCAACCATGTTGATTGAGGCTTTATTAGGGATTCTGATCTAAATTGTATTCCTGAGAATCTTAATTTTCACTTAAGGGATTCTCAATATCCCTTAAGATGTGTAACATCCTAGGATTCAGATGGATTTATTGTGTTCATTTTAACCCTTTCTACATGCTATCTATAGCATTAGAAAGAGTGAGATCAACAGTTTTTATGGACTGAATGGTTGTGATTTTTGTGACAAGGAGCTTGGATTTAAGATACTGAACATCTGAGCATGGTTTTGATGTGAATTTAAATCCTTGTCAGACTTTGATTTAGTGATTTTTTGTTTTTGTGTTTTTGAATCCCAGAACTAGAGTAATCTGCTGCAGAGGCAACTACATTCCCCTTCCCGATTCCAGCAAGTGTTCCCTAATTAATTCTTTTAAATCCCTGATCAGGCTGTCTTGAATCTGATCTGGGATAGAAATGGCTAAATCAGGAGACACCTGGAATTAGGTCTGGCCTACTGCAGGGCTTGTGTTTAGAAGCTCCTGCTGTTGTTTGCAGCAGCTTTCTGAGAGTATGAGTGTTAGCTGCAGATCTGAGATTCTAGCAACTACCTTGCTGCTGTTATTCCAATTATTCTGATTTTGTAGCAGCAATATCTGTTCTGAAACCCTATGATTGTAGGCTTTAGATTTCAATTCTGTAAATAGCTGAAATGTTATTCATGTTGTATTCCTTGTATACAAGCTTTCCTATATTGCAATTGATTTTTATTCCTTTGAATGCTTGTTGTCTTTCTTTTAAATGTTTGTCAGCTAGCTATTTTCAAGCCTAACTGTCCAAGCACATGAATTAAATGAAATCTAAACTGAATTACGTGCTAAAATGTTTAAATTCTTTCCATATTTCATACTAAATGTGCTTAAGGTAGTCAATGCCCTTTTAGACACCTTTAAGTTCCATCCTAAGCCTTTAGGACTCATTAGAAATCATTTGAAAGGCCTAGGACGAGTGAGATTTGGAATTCAATAAAAATTAGATAAAAAATTTTAAAAAATAAAATAAACTTGTCTGATTTTAGATTAAGTATTTCTTTAAATGTGCATCAAGTTTCATAGTAACCCAAACCCTTGACTTGGTAGAATTGACCAGTCGACGATTCTGTATACCATGGGACTCAATAAAAGAAACCAAACATAAAAAGGCCAAAAACACCTTTTCTCCTCATCCATTTCTTTCCCTCTCATCTCCTACCTCCATAACATATATAAAAACCATAAAAAGTGAAAAAACCCTAAAAATAACAAAATTCTCTTGTATAATATGTATATAAGTATATATTTAAGCTATATAGTAAGCTATTAACCTATAAGTGAATTATACATATTTATAAGATAAATAACTTATGTATATATTGTAGTATGTAAATTAAATATTTAAGTTAGATTATAATGTATATATCTTAACTATATAACTAATTATTAATTAAACTAATGTATATGTACAAATAAGCTATATAAATTAGTAAACACTATAAATAACCATATTAAGTTATAATACTGTATATATATATTTATATGTATATTATAAACATACTAAACCCTATACCTTAATTTAATTATATATAGAGAATAAATAATTAATTTATTACTTTAGTAGTTAAGTTATTAGATTAAATTAAAATAAATTAGTAATTTAAGCTAAAATTCAAATAACCTATACTGTATATTTTTAATAATGTATTTTAATTAATTTAAGTTAATTTAAGTATATTTATATTGTTTATACTATTTAAACTTAATTTACAACTAAAATAGTCTAAAATTGTACTAATTAAATGTAAATAAAATACAAATTAAACTTGTAAAATACAATAAAAACATCTATAAAATATTTAAACATGTATACTAACTCAGTATAAGGTCAATGAGACATACAATAACTAATTTATACGTAATTAAAGAATTAAAACTAAAACTGTCTATGTATAAATTGTATACTTTAGCTAATTTATTTATATAATAATATAATTAAAACTTTAAATTAATTGTACAATTGTATAGTACTATGTAAATACTTTATTATCCTATAATTTAATTTTATTTTCTTATAAAATATGGCCCTCAAAGCAAGGGCCAAACATTGAAAATCAACACAGCCGCATCTGAACTTTAGCGCAGAATCAGCGCCTAAAAGGTGCCACATTGTGAGCGTTGGACCGCTTTGAACGGTATATCACTAAAAAGTGATAGGCAACGATCAGTCATCACGTGAGTCGGGCGCCCAAAACAAAAGACCATTACCTATCCCCTTACTTGAGCATGATTTGAGCATTTGTTATGTGTGTGGCCGGGGGCTGGTGTGTGTGTGCGAGGGCTTGGTTAAGCCCAAACATGAGGATAAAACATACTTAAGCGGCCTAATTAAGAAATTAGGGTGCACTTAGTAGAGGTCTGATCCCACCCGGTCCTCGGGTGCTGTGTATCCCTCAAAAGCTGTGCCTGCAAATTAAAACCAATTTTTTTTAAGGACCCTAATGACTCTTTAAACACAAAGAAGAAGAGAGTAAGATGAAGAAAAACTAAGTGTTAAAATACCGCTAAGTGTCATAAGATAACATATAGAAGAAGAAGAAAGAGCTGAGAAAACAAAAGAACACAGTGGATACTTAAAAGGTAAAAGAAGATATGTGTATGTATAGAATATAACGTATATCTCTAGGTATAGTATATGTGAATAAATATGTATATGTAAATAATAAGCATACGCATAAGCAGTATAGCTTTATATATATGTATATATGTAACTTCATATTTTTACTGACGGAATAGACTGTCGCTATAGACCCTAGTTTCTACTTTAGAGTTTGTATATAGTTTTTCTGGGGTCCAGCGACACTTGTATCTGCCACTATAGCTCCTATATATGTTACTAGATTTGTTAGTATTTTAAGTTAAGTGAGTATAGCTTGTATTTTTAGTTAATATTGTATATGTATGTAAGTATTAGTAATATAACTTATAAGTAGATAGTATAGAGTATATCTATGCGTTGTTTAATGCTTGTTTGTAATTAGTGTCTGCAAGTGTTTTCATTGATTCTTTGTGTACATAAATGAACTTTCATTTTATTCACTGTTAACTCATTCATTCATTTATTCTTGATTGTATATAAAATTGATCTTTTTTTGGAATTAAAGAATAACTTGGCCTTAGAGAGTGATGTATATCAATAACTGCCTCCCAGTGAACGACCTGGAATAAATCAGTAAAAATTATGTAAATTAAATAAAAATTGATGCGATAATGATTTGTATTTGTGACATATACTACAACAACATCGACTTTTTTTTTATACAAACCACGATCACTCGATAATCATCAACGGTACTCGAAGCCGTCCGAAACATGAAAGGGTCCCATAAAATCAATCCCCCAGACATCGTAGATTTCGCATACAAGAATCGGCTGTAAGGGCATCATATCACGGTGGGTCATATTGCCTAAGGTTTGACAACAAGTGCATGCCCTACAGTGATTGTATGTGTCTTTGAAAATCGTAGGCCAATAGAAGCCGCACTGGAGTACTTTTGCTGCGGTTTTATAACCAGAGAAGTGTCCACTGCATGTGTGGTCATGGTAGAAGGACAAGATGTCTTGAATTTCCGCTTCCGGGACACATCGCAGGATGATTTAATCAGCACCGATGCGGAAAAGATGCGGATCTTCCCAAAAGTAGTACTTGGCATCGAAAAGCAATTTGTCCTTCTTGGCCTTTGGCCAATTAGACGGGATCTAATGTGATGCCAAGTAGTTTACTAGATCAGCAAACCATGGAAGCCCTGTACTAATAGTCAAGAGGTGCTCATGAGGAAAATGTTCTGTAATGGGTCTGGAAGGGTCGATAATATCAGAAGGAAGGCAGGACAAGTGATCAGCTACCACGTTCTATTTTCCTACCTTGTCGCGAATCTCGAGGTTAAATTCTTGCAATAGCAAGATCCAGCAGATTAAACGAGGTTTCATGTCCTTCTTCGCAAGAAGATGTCTCACAGCTGTGTGATCAGAGTAAATGATAACATGGAAATCCAAAAGATATGATCTGAACTTTTCCAAGGCAAATAGTATGGCTAGCAGCTCTTTCTTAGTAACTGTGTAGTTACACTGAGCCTCGTCAAGTGTCTTGCTAGCGTAGTAGATGACCACGGGTTTCCCGTCAATTTTCTACCCAAGTAACGCTCCTACAGCAAAATCAGATGCATCACACATGATCTCAAAGGGTTGAGACCAATCAGGGGACTGTAGGATCGGAGCTTGGGTAACTCGATCATGTAGGATCTCAAATGCTTGAGTGCATTCCTTGGAAATTTCAAAAGGAACATCCTTGGAAAGTAGATTAGTCAGGGGGTGCATGATCTTTGAGAAATCAGAAATGAATCGATGGTAAAAACCGACGTGCCCTAGAAAAGATCAAATGTCCTTGATCGAGCTAGGCATAGGGAGTTTAAAAATCAGATTCACCTTGGTTCGATCAACCTGGATGCCTTTTTCTGATATGAGATGTCCCAGGACAATTCCTTCAGGCACCATGAAATGGCTCTTTTCCTAAGAAAGAACCAGATTCACGTCAATGCATCTCCTGAGGATCTGGACCAAGTGCAGGAGGCAATTGTCAAATGATTTGCCGAAAACTGAAAAGTCATCCATGAAGACTTCCAGATAATACCTACCATATCTGAGAATATGGCAAGCATGAACCGCTAAAAAGTAGCGGGTGCATTGCAGAGACCGAAAGCATCCTTCGGAACGGGTACGTCTCAAAGGAGCAGGTGAAACTAGTCTTCTCTTGGTCCTCTGGATGGATTGCCACCTAGTTATAACCGGAGTACCCGTTCAAAAAGCAGAAGAATCTATTTCCCGCTAGTTTCTCAAGGATATGATCAATAAACGGTAGTGGGAAATGATCCTTCTTTGTGGAGGTATTAAGTCTTTTGTAATCGATGCAGACTCTCCATGCATTCGCCACACAGGTCGGTATGATTTCTCCGATTTCAGTCGTGATCACGGTGAGTCCTGCCTTCTTAGGCACAACCTTGATTGGACTCACCCACCAACTGTCAGAGATCGGGTAGATGATCCCAGCATCTAACCACTTGATGATCTCCTTTTTCACGACCTCCTACAGATTAGGATTCAGACATCTCTGCATTTCACGAGAAGGTCATGTGCCCTCTTCAGTATAGATACGATGTGTGCAGTAAGAGGGGCTAATGCTAGTCCAATCTTTGAGAGTCCATCCAATGGCTCTTCGATGTTGCTGGAGAACAGTAATCAGATAGGATTTCTGATCAAGTGTAAGTCTGGAATTGATAATCACAGGAAACGTCTGATTGGAACCCAAAAAGGCATACTTTAGATGCTCGAGAAGAGGCTTGAGTTCCAAAACAGGGTTATCAACAGCAGCAGGTGGTTTAGGGTGTGTGTCAGGAGCAAGGGAAGGAGTTATGGGTGTGTCTAGGTTGAGTTCGGACTCCTATGATTGTGGGTTTTGATCCTCTTGTGGTTGATCAGAAGTAGTCAGGTTTTCCTCAATATACGGATCGTCAACCACAACCTTGATATCACATATTTGTTCTATAACTTCACAATTAATCCCTTATTGGGCCTTAAAGATGTCAATCTTTAATGTCTGGTTCCCAAATTTCAGTTCAATTTGGCCCTCCTTACAATTTATGTTAGCCCTAGCAGTGCCAGAAAAGGTCACCCTAGTATGATTGGTGTGTTTCTCAGATTTTCTAGAGTATCCATATCCAAGACTACGAAGTCCACTGGGAAATAGAAATCTCGAACCCTAACAATGACATCCTCAAGAACTCCTTTAGGTGACTTAATAGATCGATCTACCAACTGTAATGTCACCTCTATCGGTTTGAGCTCAGATTCCTCAAGATGATCAAGTAGGGATGTAGCTATTAGGTTTATGGAGGCTCCTAGATCCAATAATGCTCTATCAAATTGGATATCACCAATTGTACAGGAAATCAAGGGAGTTCCTGGGTCATTTGCCTTAGGTGGGAGTTTGCTCAAAATTACAGAGCTAACTTGCTCTGACAATACGATTGGGCTCCCACTTTTGGTTCGCGGCTTACGCTTAGGTGTACACATGTGTTTCAGGAATTGTGCGTAAGTTGGTACGTGGCAAATCGCATCCATCAAGGGGATGTTTATATGGACCTGTTCAAAGAGCTTGACCAGATCCTCCTCAGGTGCCACGAGTTTGATTGTCCTCTTTCCTTTGGTCAAGGCCTCGAGAAATGGAACCTTGGATGGTTCCTCTAGAATAGGTCTAGGTTTTTGATCTGGGACAGGGGTATCCTAGATGACTATCTTAGGGCTTGGGTTAGCACTACCAGGCTATAAGTGGCTTGGGTAAGGTGGGTCTTGTGTTGCTTTGCCACTACGGGTTGTTACTGAATTCAGTCTTCCCTGGTTCTGGTTTGGTGTTGGTAAAATAGGTGGCTACTGCTAAAATCCCGTCGGGTGATGGAGCAGAAAGGGCCTGATAAATCATGTGGACTTAGCCTGGGTTTGGGTTCATAACGCTCCTCTAGTTCGGCACGTTATTCGGATTTGGCAGAGGTTGCGAAGGGAGTGTGCCAGGTTGGCGGAATTCTCCATCTGGGAGAGTTGATTGCGAACCTTTGTGATCTCGTCTTTGTGCTGTTTTTGCATAGCTGCATTCGTCCTTTGAATGTCAGCCAGAGTTTGAAGGATAAGAGTCATTTAATCTGTTTGAGTTGGCCCAGATTGATAGGTGGGGTTGGGCCAAGGCTGAGGCAGCTAATATGGACGAGGAGCTTGTGGACGAGGTTGATATGGTGGTCTCTGATTCCATAGAAAATTGGGATGATTCCGCCATCTAGGGTTATAGGTATTAGAGAATGGATCGTTCTGGATGGCGTTGAGGTCCTCGCAGGTCTGAGGAGACTCAGAAAAGTCAGAGTATGAGGGTTCAGAGTTCCCCCAACTAGAGTAGGCAGGATCGGAGTTTCCTCTGACCCTAGAGTCAGGCGAGGGTGTACAGCTTCCCTCCCAGAGGGCAGCTATGCGAACAGGTTTTGCGCAGAGGTGGCTCACTGCAGATGTCGAGTTAGCTCATCCACCTTCTTCTCAATGATAGAGACCTTGTCCAAATGACTGGCCATCAATTCCAAGTCGACTGATGAGGACCTGCCTTGCATCTCATGTGCCCCCCTTGGATTCGTCGATGCGTGGGTATTCATCCGGTCGAATAAGCCCATGGAGTCATTATTGATGGAGTTCTTGCACATATTCTCGAGCATCTCCCACACAGTATCTTCGTGTTGACCCATGATATTTCCTCTGCAAGTTGCATTGACGAATAAACGGATATCTTCATGAAGTCCCTGGTAAAAAGACTGGACTTGTTCCCATTTAGGAACTCTGTGATGGGGGCACTTCCGCATGAGATTCAGAAAATGATCCCATGCCTCGGGAAGTGGTTCTCCAGGCTGCTGTGTGAAGTGTGTGATTTGGTGTCGTAAAGCATTCATCCGACCAACTAGGAAGAACTTTTTCAGGAACTCGGATTGCAGTTCAACCCATGTGTTGATTGGACGCGTTTGAGTCTGATACCAGTGAGCTACTTTGTCCATGAGAGAGAAGTAGAACATTTTCATGAGAAGAATATCCTGATTTTGGACATCTAATCCGAAGGTCTAGGCCAGATGCTTGAGTTGTTTGATGTGCTGAGAAGGATCCTCAGAATTAAGCCCATGAAACTTTGGAATAGCATGAATCATGTTGGGCTTGAGTTCAAAATTAGGACCTCTAGCCAGGGTTTGGACTCAAGGTTCGATCGCCACCGCAGCGGGATTGTAATGATCTCGCATCATACGATGTTGCGATGGATTCACAAAGGCTTGGAATAAATCATTAATGCGCTGAAGTTGGTTCTCAAGGTTATTCTCTTCTACGGGTTGTGCCATGATGATGGATGAAGGAGAATTTGGTTCAGATGAATCAGAGGAGATGTCTATGTGATGGGGTTGCTGCACAAACACGGAAGTCGAAGCCTGGCCTCGATGGGAGTGAGTGACTAAAGGAGGCCTCAAGGGTGGTCTTAAGGACCTCCTACCGAACATGCACCGATGGTCTGGATGAGAATAGAATGTGATGGACCCAATCAAGACACCCAAAAATTTTGGATGACTATAGAGGTTCAGGGACGATGATACCCCTTAGTCAGAAAGCCGTCCACCTGAGAAATACCTGGGCAGCCAGAGAGGGAGAGTCCCACGATGACCCCTACATGGTAGAGCGCCCCCACAGGTTATAGGGTTTCCCCCACCCGACCTCTCTTGTCACTGATGTTCCAGGTAGACCAAAATGGGGACTTGACCTCTTAAGTCTACCAGTTTTATTAAAGAGCAAGGGTGCTTAAGATTTCACTTGAACTTTAAGATGTGTTGAGTGCAAAAGTGACCTAATCTGAAGATTGGTTGACCCAAACAAGGTGGGTCAACTTCACCTATTTGTCCTTTGAGAAGTTTTAGGTCTCTCTTTTAGGATTCAAGTGAGATTAAGAGCCTGATTTTTAGGGTTTTCTTGAATAGATCACTTCAACCAAGGCTTAGGCACACATCATTTTGGAAAATTGATTCTTGCTTATGAAAGTGTGTTTCTAAAACCCTAACTTGAAATCCTTAATTGGCTTTAATTTTGGTCCAATTTAATTTTCCAGATGTGGTATCTAGGGCTCAAACAAGAAAGTGATAGCCCTAGTTACCTTAAGTGGGTGCACAAATCAGATTTTGTTGTTGAAATCAAATTAGGCAACTTGATGAATTAGCTAAGAATGTAAAGCAAGTAGCCCTAATTGATTTTGCTCTTTTTTCCTTTTCAGAATGAGGGGCTTAAGAGAGAGTAATCAGAAGTTACCTGCCCCTGGTGTGTTTGTTATGTAGCTGTACTTTCTTCGAATCTTCTCCCTAAAACAACCACAACAAGAGAGATGTATCAAGTTAGTACCAACTCAGGAATTGTAATCAAGAATTTTAAATTGCCCGTTGCTCCCTGACAATGACTCCAAAATGTTTGAGTTGCTGAATCGGGTTTTAAAAGTATTGTGTTGTAGTATAGCTGAAATAACGTTCAAAATAGATATAATTTTATTACTCGAAAAGATTTCCAAGGTTGAACACAGGGAGCAAATTGGTATTTAGAAATCAAGATCACAATTTAAACTGAAAGAAATTACAATAGTGGCAGTGTTAGAGTGCAAAAAATATGGGAGTAAAATGGTGATGTAGATCACCAAATACTCCTACAATATCACCATATGATTCAATATATAAATATGCAATGGAGACTAGAATATGTCTTTTGATTCCTTAATCAGATGACTTAAAGTGTCTAATTTCTTCGTCTCTTTCTCTGCCTTTGTCTTTCTGCTTTGTCTTCCTTCTTGAAGTCCTTCTATTTCTCTTCTTTTCTTCTGCGATCCTTCTCTTTCTCTTTAGCTTTCTCTGTCTTCTACCTTTCTCTTTCTGCATCATCTTCCTTCTTCTTCCTTCTACCTTTGCCTTTCTTCTGCCTTGGCCCTTAGCTTCTTTTGCTTCTCTTCAGGCCTCCTTCACTTCTTCTTCCTTCTTCTTCTTCTAGCCACCTCTAGCTTCTTCTTCTTCAGCTCTTGCCTTTGGCCTTCAGCTTTGGCCTTCTCTTCTTCAGACTGCGGCTAAGTGTTGGCCGGAAAACCCTGTAGCAAAACCTACCCCTACCTGCGTGAAACTCTCCTTACTTTCTCTCTTAGGATCCGCTCTCCCAGAGCCACACAAGTAGTTGGGTAATCAGGTTGGGTGCGTACTCGGGACCAAGCCAACCGGCATGCGGTAGTGGACGTGGAGTGCAGGTCGAGTCAGGTCAGGCCAGGTCTGCGGGGCGTGTTCACGAACGAGACCAGGTCGGGTGAGTGGGACCTCACCCCATGGATCTGAGGTGAACAGCCTCTGTCACTTTTTCCCTTTATGCAGGTGCGGATGCTCCTTCACTTCCGAGGTGGGACTAAATGTCTCACCTTTTTTTTGCGTGCACCCGCAGAGGTTGAGCTCCCAATTGCAGCTGCTTGCGAAGGCCTTTGACTCTAATTGAGGGCCTGAGTGCGTGCACGAGGGGCTTTCGCGTGTCCTGGGGCAACAGCCTGAGCTTGGCAGAACCTGAAGCTGCAACAAGCAAGCTTCAAGCTTGCTCGTTAATGGCGAATGGGTGACGAACCTAAAAACACAAGAACGGCCTCACGGCCATGTCAAAACATTCAGAGAGCGTCGTTGGAGTGCGGCGGATGTGATGGGGATGTCGGCGTGGCTCAGGGGTGCCTGTGAGTGTGTGCCTAGGGCACACTGTGTGCGAGTGTGTGGGTGTGTTCGAGGGGGTGTTTGGGTGAGTGGCGCAGTGCGTGGAGTGAGGGGAAAGGATTAGTGAAGCGAGGCGGAGGTCGTGGGCTTGTCAGCGAGGGTTGGGGTGGCTTGTGGAGGTGGGATGGCCTCGCCAGAGTTGATGATCGGAGATGGAAGGGATGGAGGTAATGGAGGTCGGCAGAGGTTGATTTTGGAGAATAAAGGGTGGAGAAGAAAATAAAGGGGAGAGGGAGTTTATCTGGGAGGTCAAGAAACGAAGGGGGAGAGCGAAGGCGTCGGGTCTGGTGTGACCAACGTCGGAGATGAAGGTGACTCCGGTGAGTTGGGATCGGCAAGGACGAAGGGAGAGAAGCGCCTGCTGGTACGGCAAGACGTGGACGAAGTCAAGGAAGGTGGATTCGCCGTAGGTATGGTGGTCGGATGACGAGGAGAAGTAGGGAATGTCGTCGGACGTCGAGGAGCCTACGACCATGAGGGGAAGTGAGGAATTAGGGGTAATCACGATCAAAATCGAGCGTGGGGAGATCAGAGAGGTCTAGGCTCCTTTAAATAGAGCTCTGAAGGTCAGTTAGGGCTTGGGAAGCAAGCTTCCCAAGCTCGGAAAGTCACTGGCGATGGAAGCTTGTTAGGATACCCACATCTCTCATGCGTTCGCATGAGAGATTGGGAAAGAATCAGAGATCAAAGATGGGTTCAGATTGGAGGAAATTTCTCAAAGAATCCCCCTTCCAATTTTGGAAGAGATTCTCTGAGAAATCAAAGAGATCTCCTCTGTCAAAGGTCGCCAGAGTAGGTCTCCTCCACGATAATAGCAGAGGGACCTACTTGTGAAGATGATGAGAAAGCTAGGGGGCTTATTGTAAGGGTTTTTGAAAGTTATGGGTAGAAATGTAATCAGGCTGGACTTTTTTGCAAACTAGGTCAAGGAAAAATCATCTTGGGTCCAAATTTTGGTACAAACCTAATTTGGACCTAAGGAATACAATGGTGAAGTTGGATTTTGGGTTTGACTATGTTTGACTAGGAAATTTATGCAAAAACCCAATTTAGGGTAAATATCTGTCTGAGACCCTATTCTAGGTTAAGATGGGTTCTAATGGCCACATTGAAGATTCTAAATCATAGAGAATATTTTTCTATAATTTTTAGAGGGTTTAAGTGAATTTTATCCTGATCAGAACCTTGGTTAATCAAGTAAGCTTATTTTTAGGGTTTGAAGAAGTCATTTAATTCATAGAACTCACACAAATCCTTTTCTGTCAAATCCAACCCATTTGTTATCTTATTAAGACCATTTGACCTTTGTTTAGCCCTTGAGAAAACTCGTGGTTGTACTATATTGGTAAAATTGCAATTTTAACCCTAGTTTCTTGTTTCACTCTCATAATGGTTATGTAGTAAATTATGACCTTCAGTTGGTTATGTAGAAGCATTATTCTCTTCATTGAGTCAAAATGAGCTAGTTTAGGGTCATGATGATTTTCCCATCACCAGGGGACTTACAACCTGGTCTGTCACTGAGGATGCTTCTGCAGACTATAATACGGAAGGTGCGACCATCCAATTCTCAAGCTGGGCTATTCCCGATTTGCTCACCATTACTAAGGGAATCCTTGTATGTTTCTTCTCATCCTCTTAATGATATTCTTAAACTCAGTGGGTGGCCTTTCCTGACTTGGGATCTATACAGGAAGGAGGGTGTACCCAACGTGATGGGCACGCACTCTAAGATGGGATGTCGAGGCCTGCCAGGGTCACAATGCACAAAGCATATCCACCACTATTCACCACACGTCGTGATGCACCAAGCAAATGGTCACATGAGAATTGAACCAACCGTGGTAGGAACATAGGGACGGTCAACTTCCGCCTCCAGCACCCATGTTCACCACATCAAGTGTGGGGGGCTTAGGAGCGATCATACACGTGACGCCCAGGCAAACATTCCCTCAACCTCATGGCTCCGAGCGCAACTTGCAATTCAAAGACTCAATGGTTCACAGGATTCTGTAATTCAAACCAAGTATTGCATTTCACTATGTTCTTCATCGATGTGAGAGCCTAGATATCCATTGTCGAGAGTCATCTATGCTATTTGGAAATGGGTATGAAACCATGCAACCTGCACAAAATAATGAGCACATGGTCGAACCATCCGATTTCATAATTGTCCTTGACACAGTCCGCACTGGGGTTTTCATTGGGTTCCGTAACTCCTGCCTGCCTCTCGGACGAGGCAGACAACGCCGGCAAAGAGTGGGTTAGGGCAATGTGAGGTTCCCCCACCCCACTTAAACTGGTCACTTGTTTGCAATCTACGTGTCCAAACAAGTTGAGAATGATCCTTCTGCAAGTTCACCTACAGAAACCTTGTTACGGCTTCTCCTTCCTCTAAATGATAAGGTTCAATGGACTTCTCATGACGTCACTAGTGCCAGACCATCAACGTCACCGCGATTTCAGTGCTTCATCGGACCATTCAATCAATAAGAGCGACGGGCAGTGTGTACAAAGGGCAGGGATGTAGTCAATGCGAGCTAATGACTCACGCATACTAGGAATTTCTCGTTGAAGACCAACAATTGCAATGATCTATCCCCATCACGATGAAATTTACAAGATTACTCGGGCATTTCAGCCAAGGTTATAAACTCATTGAATGCATAAGTGTAGCGCTCATGCAACCCAGAACATCTAAGGGCATTACAGACCTGTTATTGCCTCAAACTTCCATGGCCTAAACGACCATAGTCCCTCTACGAAGCTTGCCATGGAGGGTCACCTTCGCATTGCTAGTTATCAAGTTGAGGTCTTGTTCATTAACGGAATTAACCAGACAAATCATTCCACCCACTAAGAACAACCATGCACCACCACCCATAGAATCAAGAAAAAGCTCTCAATCTGTCAATCCATACTACGTCTGGAACTGGTAAGTTTCCTCGTGTTGAGTCAAATTAAGCCGCAAGCTCCACTCATGGTGGTGCCCTTCCATTAAATCCTTTAAGTTTTATCCTTGCGACCACACTACTCCCATAATCCAAAAACTTTGATTTCTCATATGGTGCCGAGGATGTACAAGCAACATCCACCGATCCTTGGTCAGCATCATTTATGGTTGAGACTAGGATGATATCTGATTGTCTTCGAGCCCCCAACTTTCATTCTTGATTAATGAAAACATCCTTGGTAAATGCTTTCGCAGTTGTTCTTCTTTCATAAATCCAAGAATTTCACCTTTGACTATGAAATATGAATGTCCACGACTTCCCTCTTAATCATTACTTTGATCCCAAAGGCCAACACAATAGGATTCAAATCCAGTGATGTTATCCCATGCTAATGTATGCAGAGCTTGGGCTTGTGATTATGCAGCAATCATAGGTCTTAAATGACCTAAATTAAGTTAGAACTTAACTTAACTTAGTGTAATCCATGCATTCATAAGCATACTTTACATCTTTACTGCTTTATTTTAACTATGCATAGAATAATGTTATAATGTGCTGATTAAGTACATTATATGGTCTGTAGGCAATAAGGAGCTCAGGAGATGGCATGAAGCTGGATTTGAAGAATAAAGAGAAGTTGGTGCTGGAGTAGAAGACCTAGGAATAAAGTAGAAAAATAATGTAGGGTTGAGGTATGCTACTCTACTTAGTAGAATTAATGTAGAGTTTAAATTATTAAGAACTTAAAACCAATCCTAGCCCTAGGATAGCCCTAGAGACCATCATAAAAATTAGCCACCCTTAGATTAGGTCATCTTAGCCTAGGATACCTCAAAACCCTAGTTCCAACCCTAATCTGGATGTCTAGATAAGTTATTGTATGTCTAGAACCATTAGGCACAACCTACAGACCTAGAACCCAAGTCTTATTGGATGTCCAGACAAGTTGTCAGATGTCCAATTTCTACAGAATTCCAAGACAAAACCTTGAACCCACCCTGACCTCTGATTAGATGTCCAGGCAAGAAGGCTGGACTTTTGATTTTTGAGTATAAGTCATCTGACACTTATATTGGACATTAGATACTCCTCTCCAGACCCTATTTTGGAAATCAAGCTTGGATCTTGATTTCCTAGGTCCCTAAACCCAATTCCAAACCTTAGAGAACCTAAATTAAGGTACCCTAAGCCTAGTACACTATCCCTAGACCCTCCTAGGAACCTAACTAGGTTCTCACTAAGCCCAATTGACTTGGATCATAGTCAATTACAATTGCCTAGTCAATTGGACTCATAAAGTCCAATTGAGTTCAAATCTCAACTAGCACAAGTCTAATTGGACTCAGTGAGAGTCCAATTGACTCGGGCCTAACCTAATTGGGTATCTTCTCTTCCAATTAAACACACATACACTCAATTAAACTTGTGATAAGTTTAATTGCACATTCACTCTAGTATTAGAATAGCAAACTCACTTGGTCCATTCTTAGATCCACAAATTGTGGATCTAAGAAGACCCACTCCCATCCATCTTGACACCAAGATGGAAGCCCTTCCAGGGAATTCTATAATTCTCTAGAGAGTCACACCGTGGATCTAAGAAGACCCACTCCCATCCATCTTGACACTAAGATGGAAGCCCTTCCAGGGAATTCTATAATTCTCTAGAGAGTCACACCCATAGCCACCCAAGAGTCTATAAAAAGACCCTCTTGGATGGCCATGCACCCATGTTGGACTCTCCATTAGTAGCTCCTCACTCCATCTCCATCTCCACGAGCTCCTTCCACCTCTAAGCACTAGTGGATGTCCAAGAGCAACCCTCCACCACCTCTCCAAGGGTCGACCTACCCACCATTGGCCGCCCCTCTTTCTCCTTACTACCATCTCAAGCTCCACAGGCCCTTGGAGACCACCTCCATTGCCATGATTTCTCGTAGATAAGTAGTTCTTTGTATTTTAATTCACTGCATTATTTTTTGCTTTAGTAGTGTAGTCACCTTCCTCCTGCCTGATACATGTGCAATCTTCTGTTGATCCACGCATGCACTCAGTTTTTGTTAGCTAATTTCTGCTTTAATCATTCCTGTAAGCTTTCATCTAGATCCACTTTGTAATTACTCCATCCGATGAAATGAAAATCACCTGAGCTTTAAATATATATATATATGTCTGTTGTGGAATCACCATGAGCTTCCTTGCAAAATCTTTCTTGTGATAATACGTTGCTTGCTATATAACTTCTTACATTTTTCGTGCAACAAGCATGTCGGTGCATTAAGATGTTAACGACCTAATGATCGATGCTTTTTCAATAATTAGCCATCGTATAACTAGTATCATGCGTACTGATACTCACACGTTCGCTTTTGTCATCTATCTGACGCACGCACATGTCATTAGGGTTAATAATGCGACTGACAGCACATTTATTCGCAGGTTGGAAACTAGCGTGCATTTCTAAGCGAGTAGCAAAAATATCGAATCAATCTCACTTTTCTAAATGCCTCCCTGAGATCGACAGGGACTCACCGTCTTGTTAAATAAATGTTTTGTTGAGTAGTATTTCGCATTATACTACAACTCTATTTTAAATTAAATACACGACCTACAATACGCAACAAATGGCGCCATTATCGGGGAGGCAACACGATTTTGATTTGTGATTTTCATGAGCTTAATAGTGACAAATTGCTTCTACTTGCTTTTTGATGTGCAAGAAATGAAGAGGGGAATCTGCGCACACATTGGGTGCAATTAAAAAAATCAGGTGCACATCACTATCTTAGCTTATGATTTCCTTTTCTGAACCCTAGGTAGATGTGAATTCTACGTAGAATTTGACTTTTGAGGAAAAAAATTTGCATATTTTCGTGAGAAGAAAAATAGAGAAAAAAATTGGGTTTTAGATTTAGGGTTCCTTTTGAATCTTAGGTTAGAGTTTTTGTTTGAAAAAAAAAATGAAAAAAAATTTGAAAAATTTTCCCTCCAAAAAGAAAAAAAAAGTTTGAAAACATGTTTTGAAAGAAAAAATTCAAAAAAATGGAAAAAGAATGGTTTTGGTGAGAAGGTTTGGAATTTGAATTTCAAACCACTTTTAAAACCCTTTCCACCACATTCTAAAATTCGGCATGATTTCAAATAGCAAATTAAAAATTCATTTACTGAATATTTATTAAGAAAAAAATTCTGAACTTCAGGCAAGAGCTTCATTTTCAAAATATATTTCAAACGCCACTATTCATTGGAAGAAATTCAAAGTATAAAATTTTTAAAAATTTGTGAATTACATGGGGATCAAACTGACCCAGATTTGAAATTTTTCAAATTTCAAAAAGTAATTCTGAATAGCACACTAATCAGATTTGACCAAAAATGGTGGGGCTTGAAATCTTATCAAAATAGCTTTCATTTCCATATTTTTCCCAAACTTTTAGAATTTATTTGATACTATTTGAAATTTCAAAACTGACAAGGGGTCAAAATTTTAGATCTGACCCCTTGACAGTTAAAAATTTATATTTATTCGATTGAAATAGTAAAAATTTCAAAAAAAATATTCTCTAGAAAGCTAATTGAAAAATAAATCTGTCTGTCAAATTTCAAATCAATTGAATTCAAATTTTACCGTAGAGAATAATTTGAATTTGAAATTAATCTACAGCACACTTAGAATTTGCATGAACCCTAGGTTACACCTTTAGGGTTAAATTTCTAGAGACAACATTGGACTAACCTAGACTTAATCAAGTCTAGTGGCTAGCTAGTGAGCTTGGTCACCTTGTGGACCACTCACCACAAACCCCAACTAAAGAAAAAGGATTAAGAAAAATTGTTAAAATACACAAATCAACCCGAATTCGTTGTCATACTACTGGGTAATTTCAACCACTTCTGCCAAACCTGGTGACTAATCTTACGGGGTAGTGTCAAACGACCACGGCTAAGGGGTACAAAGGAATTGGAGGCAAAAGCCAAAGGAAGAACCTTCTTCTTAGTCCCCTCATACACAGACTGGCCAGGTTAGCTTGAGAGAAGGGGATTACCTTCGGTCAGTCTCTTGACAAATTTTTCTTCAGTAATTCAAACTTAAAATGAAACATCTGGTCATCTGATCATAAGGGCCATCTGATTAACAGGGCCTTAGCCTTGTCTGGCTTAGCTACACCAACCCAAGGGTTGCTTGGTGTATGCAAGGGAGGAGGTCACTTAGACCTCAGCTGGTTGGATTTTGGGAGCCAATCCCAAGGAGGCGAAGGTGATTCGTCACATTGCCCAGACTATCTTCTCACCCTTCTTCTACTCTTCTAGCTGAGATGGCTAATCCGGGACCTAAACCTGGTCAGGATCCAGCAAATCAGGACCCGATGGCTTGCATGGAAGCTCGGGTTGCTGAATCTGAGAAGTAGCACCAGTAGATCATGGACCGTATCTTGACTACTCTTGACAAAATGCAGCATCCACCGTGAGGAGAACGGCTTCAGGATTTTTACAATCCAGCAGCACCGATTGTTGCACCTCTAGTCCAGATTCCCGCAGGCAGAGACACATTCAAGCTCAAGCCTAATGTAATTAGTCTGATCCAGAATTACTTCTATGGGAACTCAAATGAAGATCCATTCCAGCACTTAGAGGACCTGAGTCGAATCGCGGAAATGGCTCGACCCAAGAATGTAGACCTTGGAATTATTCTGATGAAGCTTTTTCCTTTTTCCCTTAAGGACAAAGCTTCATACTGGTTCAAGACTATCAGGAGGCCAATTGGAACTTGGGTGGAATTACGACATGAATTCCTATAAAAGTTCTTCCCGATCGGTCATACGAACGCAATGAGGTGCGCAATTACAACTTTCTCCCAAGGACCTGGGGAGAAGTTGCATGATGCCCGGGACTGATTCCATGATCTCCCTAGGAAATGCTAGCACCATGGTGTGCCCAGATGGCACTTGGCTCAGATCTTTTACCATGGACTAGATGACACACATCGGTACCTGGCCGATGCATCTAGTGGCAAGAATTTCCTTACGAAAGATGAGAACAGCACATTTGAGTTGTTCGAGTCTTTGGCGGAGAATTCGATGAATGCCGCATCTAGGAACCAATTCCAACGGCCTGGATAGCAGCGAGTTGGTGTCCATGAGGCTCACACCAAGTCTATTCAAGCCAATATGGATATCATCGTCAAGCAGCTAAATAAGATGAATCTGACAGAAAAGAAGATCGACCAACTGGGTTAGGGTCAATCGGATTTGGTCGGAAATTCTGCTGCTCCAAGATCCTCTTCTGCACCCCGAGCCCCTCCTACTCGAGTTAATTTACTCACTCAGGATGTGTCTAATCCGTATTCATGAGTCTGCATATTAGGATCCTGCAAATAACCTCGAGTTGGTACCACAAAATTAGGGTTATGCACTGCATGATGATTTTGACGCGTATTCCCTTGATGGATATACATCTCAGACGTCGTCGGCCTACAAAGACGTCAACGCTATTCAAGGATACGGGCGTAATAACCAGTACTCGAAGACGTATAGCATTGGTTGGAGCCAACTTTCGAATTTCTCCTAGTCTGGTAATTTGCAGAGACCACATCAAAATCCACACTACCAGATTAGGTAGTTCGGGAATGTGCAGAACATGTATCCTAGGCAGCAGCCATTCCCATCTCAGCAACAACAACCCTGTTCTTTATACTAGCCACTGCAACAAGCTACCAGTCACCTTCCAAAGCAGGCCAACCCTTTGGAGGCACTGAAAGAGGAGCTGCAAGAATCGATGAGGAAGTCTACATAGGATAACTTACAGCTTATGAAGATGATGGCGGACCATTACAAACTATACAGAACACGCAGAACCAACTGTTGCAAGAGCATAGGACTCAGGGAGCCTTGCCCTCCCAACCTGTCCCAAACCCACGATATGTGCAGAACTAGGGTGCCCCGCCTAGGTTTCAAGCACCACAGGGACAGGCGCATGTCATATTACAGGCGCCTCTTGTACCACCTGGTTACTCTCAAGGACAGTCACCTTTGCTGCAGAACCTGGATTACTCAACCCCTTCTACACCTTCACCACCTCACGGATAGCATGCCAATGCGAAAGCTATTTCGTTGAGGAGCGAGAAGAAGACATATGACCCACCAGTTAGGCAGGCTAGTCCTGATTTTTCACACCCTTCACCTCAGGGTGGTTCAACTCCTTCATCTCAGGAGCCACCCACAGTATATAAGGGCAAGAGGCCACTTGACCTTGAGATTCCCGTTCCTTTTCCAGAGGCTCTGACGTGAACTGTAGCGCGGAAAAAGGATACATGGAATTTTGAGGCCCTGAAGTCAATGTTCATGGAAGTACATATTTAGGTCCCTCTCCTTGAGGCCATTGATCACATTCCCGCTGTCGCTAGGTTCTTTAAGGACTATTGTATCCTAAAGCAACAATCGAGAATTGGACGACAGGCGATACTGTCGAAAGAGGCTAGCACCGTGATTCTAGATGACTTACCACCAAAGAAGAAAGACCCTAGCACCTTTTGAAATCGTAGAGCACATTTTGATAGGAAAAGCATCATAGTATAGTGCGCAATACGATCAAACAAAAATATTTTCTAAAGATAACGAGACTTTGAGTCCCGATCGTTCGTCTCTGGGAGGCATTTGTTTTACTTCTGAATTCAATCTTTTGCTGCTCTACTTTGTTTAAAATCGCACACCGGTTTCCAGTCTTCTGATTAAGATTTCACCACTTCTATTATGAACCCTGATTACGTGTGCATGTATTAAATAGATCACAAAGGTGAAAGTGTGAGTTTCGATGCGCACAATTCTAGTGATGTGGTGGCTATTTACCGAAAATGCATCTATAGTTAGATTTTCTATATTTTCCGGAAACGACATGCTTGTTGAGAAATATAAGTAAGTGAAAAACAGGCAACTTGAATCACGCAGAAAAGATGGCAACCAATAAGATCGTGGTGATTTCAAACCATAGAGATATATATAAAAATGTATCTTTCATTCATTCATTGGAGAAGTGTTTGCAACATGAAACATAGAGGAAAGCTTGTAAAGGAATGCATGGAAATGTAAATCTAGCTACCAGAAAATGATCGCATGCAAGAATCTACAGGGAGATTTTGCATGCATCATTGGGGGAGAATAAGGACTACACTACTAAGCAGTAAATAAAGGCAGTAAATGTAAAGAGCTAGCTACTAATCTATCAGAAAGTGAGGGCATTCGGAGGTGGGCTCCGATGGCCTTGGAGTGGTTGAGAGGAGAATGAGGGGCAGCCAATGGAGCTTAGGCCGGCCCTTGGAGAGAGGTTGGAGGAGTGATCCAGCATCCTGGCGTGGTGTCCTTCATGGTGGTGCTCAACTCATGGAGATGGAGTGGAGATGGTAGTGGCTAGCCTAAGTGGAGGTGGATGGAACCAAGCATGTATGGCCAAAAGTGGATGGGTGAAAATGGCCACCCCTTAGGTCTTTTTATAGACATAAAGGAGTCTCTCTAGAGTAGTGTGGAACTCTCTAGAGAGACTCCAAGAGTGGCTGGCCAAGAGAGATAGAGGTGGTTTCTTAGATCCAACATTTATGGATCAAAGAATTGAATGCCTCTTGGTTGCTAAATTTAGCAACCAAGAGTTGGCGCCACTTCAAGAGAGTTCTAGAGAACTCTAGAGAAGTATGTGTGCATGAATGGGTGTGTGTGTGTGTGTGTGTGTGGTTGTGCTCTAGGTGTCTAAGAGGTCTAGGTTAGGTCCTAAGGGGTTTGGGTAGGTGCATACCTTGAATTAGGGTTGCAAACCCTAATTGCTAAGGGGAAATTTCAATTAAACTTAACCTAAGTTTAATTGAATGAGTGTGAACCTAATTGAGAGTGAAATAACTCAATTAGGTTGGTTTTAGGTCAATTGGACTCTCACTAAGTCCAATTGAACTTGTGTGGGTTGAGATTTGAGCTCGATTGGACTTAATGAATCCAATTGACTTAGGTGATGGTAATTAACTTTGATCTAAGTCAATTGGGTTTGGTGAGGACCTAATTAGGTCCTTAGGTAGGTCTAGAGGTGATGTACTAGGGTTAAGACACCTTAATTTAGGTTCCTATGGGGTTGGGATTAGGTCAAGGGAGCTAGAAATCCAAAATCAAGGCTTGAATCTCAAAACAGGAACTGGAGACCAGTTCCAGACGTCCAAAAACATGATCAGACGACTTATACTCAAAAATCAAAAGTCTAGACTTTAGTTCTGGATGTCCAATCTGAGTCAGAGGGAATTCTAGGTTCTGTTTTGGGTGTTCTGCAGAAATTGGATGTCTGACAAAGTGTCTAGACATCTAATAACACTGCAGAAGTGGGTTTGAGGTGTGCGGGAGTTGGCTAAGGGTTCTGGACATCCTATAACTTATCTGGACATCTAGATAAGGGTTGGAACTAGGGTTTTGGGCCTTCCTAGGGTGCTGTGACCTAATCTAAGGGTGGCTAAGGCTTGGGGGAAGTCTCTAGGCTATCTTAGGGCTAGGATAGACCTAAGCTCTTCACATTTTACTGCTTTATTCCTACTTAATAGAATAGCAAACCTTTACTCCCTTACATCATTATTCCTACATCTAATCTAAGCCTTCTGCTCCAGCTCTACCGCAACACCCATTATTCCAAATCCAGCTCCATATCCAGCTCCAGATCAGCTTATTGCCTGCAATCAACATAATGCACTTAATCAACGCATTATAACATTATTTTATGCATAGCTAAAGTAAAGCAGTAAAGATGCAGATAATGCTTATACATGCACGAATAACCTTAACTTATGCTAAGTCCTAGCCTAATTTAGGTCAATTAAGACCTATGATTGCTGCGCAATCAGCACCCCACTCATTTCTTGCCTTTTGCAGGATTCTCCATTTGATCGAGACCTTCTAGATCTAGGTTCGTCCATCAACTTAACTCCCACTCTTGTATTTGATCGATTTCGATTTGGGGAGTTAAAACCCACCTCGATTACAATTCAGCTGGCTGATAGATCAGTAAAACATCGAGGGGGGTGATTGAAAATGTGATCGTTAAGGTCCGTGGATTCTGCTTTCCCGCGGACCTTTTCATTCTCGATATGGAGGTTCCTCCTAATCTCCGTGATGCACCGATCATTTTAGGTCACCCATTTTTGGCGATAGCCCGAGCGAACGTTGATTGTGCATCTGGGTGTATGGAAATTGCCTTAGGAGATCAATGACTTAGACTTGATATATTCAGA